>JAODAL010086600.1:0-10199 GCA_025379985.1 Phyllomedusa bahiana | reverse complement strand
GGGTTTTTTAGGGGTTTTTTTTAACTGTGATTATAAGTTTTATTTTTTTTTAATTTACGATAAGAATTACAAGGATATTGAATTTTTTATAGCTACAAAAATTATAAGGGGGTTTTACCCAAGTGTTTTGGTTCTTTTTTTCAAAATCAAACTAAACGCCTTTATTGTGGGATTTCTGAAAAAAAAAAAGCCCAAAATAACGTGTAAAAGCCCCCCTAAGGGTTCCCCCCACGGCACGGGTTTTTTACGGTTTTTCAGCTGGTTTGGGTTTTTAGACCGCTAAAAAACCGGCCAAAAAATTTAGCACAATTGTCCTATGGAAAAACCCTGCGATCCTCACTGCAGGGGTTTCCCGCCCGGGGGGTTTTGTCCCCGGCGGCCCGGGGACGAACATTGAACATGCACAATCTTCCGCCGGGTTTCCGGACGGAAATGTGCATTCATGGGGGGGGGGGAGGGCTGTTTCCCCTCCCCGGAGAAAGCCACCCCCCCGCGGCCCCCAAAAAAACCGGACAAATCCCGGCCGGAAACCCCCGGCCGGTATTGCCCCATCCCTTAAAACCCCCCTAAGATTTTACAAACCTCAACACCCCTTTTTGGTTTCTTTTCCGGGGGACGAAGGGATGTAGCTGCTATTGGGCCCAAAAAAATAAAAGGTAGACTTTTGAAAAAAAAAAAAAACAAAAATATAAAAGACTTGGAAATGCAGATTTGAATTACATCTGTAAAAATGTTTGATATTCATTTTGTAATGTGTATTTTGGTTGTTTAATGTGTTTTTTAACACACCAAAATAGCTTTAAAAAAAAAATTGTGAATTTTTCCTATAGGGCCTTATGGCTTTTTGTCAGTTTCTTCCTCTTATTTTTTAAATTTAAAACACCTTCTTTTTCTTGTGGAGATTAGAGCTTCCTTGTAAATGAAAAGACTGTTTTCATTTTTGATCAGTTTATTACTTCTTAAAACACGAGTCTAAAATAGGAATAGGGGCACAAAAAATTTTTAACATTTAAACCCTCCCCCTTTCCCCTCTCAAACCACTCCTCATACACAAAAATGAAAAACCCCCTACGTTTCCCAATTCCTCCAAAACTGATCTCCTACAAAAATGAAAAAATTTTTTTTTTAAAAATTCGGGGGAAGTTTTTTTGAAAAAAAATTGTCAAGAAAAATAAAACTCCAGAAAGCATCATGTCAAGTCAATAAACAAAGCAAGAAGCATTGGAAAAAAAAGGGGAAAAGGTATGGATTTTAACACTAAGAAATAATATGCATATCATGCATGTCACTTCCTGAAGCTCAAGAGGCAAGCAAGAATGAATATATATACAACAGTAAAAAGAAACAAAAGATGGCGCTGTGAACACCCCATAACCCCAAAGGAAAAAAAAAGTAGGAGAGAAAAAATAAATAAATAAAAAATAAATAAAATAAATAAAATAAATAAATAAATAAAGAAAGAAAGAAAAAAGAAAAGAACCACGCCAGATAACAGAGAGAGGACAAAACACCATACAATCAAAAGGAGTCTCTCAAGCGTATAAGAAAAGAGGGATGCACACATCCAAAACAAAAATGGGGGAGGGAGCGATTGGGGTATAAGGAAAAATGAAGGAATAGCGGAACAACCCAATGTAGAGAAGACAGTAGCACCCAGCCTGACCAAGTTCAATCCAACACTAAACAGGTGATGGAAAAAATAAAGTGGGGAATTTTTGAAAAGGAACAGATCGAACATGCTCCTAGTAAATTTATATGCACTGCTAGGGAGTTTGGGCTATCAATTTTCAATTCTCGACCGCACTAATTTCTGCAAACAATCTTCCATGGTTGGGGGGACAGAAGACTTTCCATTCCGTGGAATTATTGTTTTGGCCAGCCTGTAATAGTATGCTTCAGAAGGGATTTCTTAATCTACTAAAGGCAAGGGGAACTTAAAAAGTAACAAGGCTCCTCGGCGAGTCAGGAATCAGATTGCCCGTTGCCGGCATCAATCAACTCTAGCACAGAAGGTCAGAAGCCTCTGAGTAGGGACATCCCCCACCAAGTGGGACATGGTTCCCTTCCCTTCCACACTCTCCAGCAAAACAGCAGAGGTTGGCTGGGAACATTTTATGCAAGACTGCGGGAACTCTGATACCCAGCGTGACAAGATCTTTATAACAGGTCTCCTGGTGCTTGAGGTAACTATCGTCGCATGGAGAGCTGGAAAACAGCGCTTCCTCCATTGAGCAATTAGAAATAGAGAGACCAATTCACTTTCCCATCGATGACAAAAGGGGGGAGAAGAGACCTACAGCGTTCAGAGAGCAACAAACTTGTACATATATGGAGAGAGAGTGTCTCGAACTTGTCGCAGACACCACCGATCATCACAAAAGCTGTAAGAGGGCCTGTCAGGTTGAGAGTAGACTTGCTTCTAGAGAAGAAGTGAGACAGTTGCTAAATATTGGAAAGGAGGCTCTACCCGAGACCCAACCATCCCCCCGAGGATATCAGCAGTTGATCTCAATTTCCCACCCGAAGGACACCTGACAAAAGCGTAACGGAGCCTTGCTTTGAACCACCCAAGAGAAATTATTGGCGAGTGTCCGGCGGAAATATACAGAGATAGATCTGTATATTGGGGACAACAAAAGATAAAAATAACGGGACCACTTACGTTATACAAGATTATGGGAGTTCCTATGTGATTGCAGGACAGAAATCCGTGTGTCTGACACAGAAGGAGGAGGAGCGCACTATCTTGGAGAGCAGGAGTCCTGGGTCCAGGGTGAGAACCGTAAACGCAGAGGAAATCTAAAGCTCCTCAGCCAAATAGCCTCATAATTTGGTTATCCCTTTTCTGAGGGAACAGCGCCAAAGACGCGCATGGCGAGGCCAAATAATACATCCTGCAATCTGGCAATCCTGGCCTCCTGATTTTTTGGCCTTATGAGCGTTCTTATAGGCAATAACGCGACCGACGAGGGACCAGGACGATTGAGGTGAAACATCGGCGATACACCTCTACCAAAATGAGATAGGGATATGAATAGGAAGGTTTGAAAAGGTATAAAAATTTCGGAGAATAGTCTTTTTGAGCAATTTTATTCTTCACAAACCCCGACAAGTCCTTCAGCTGCCAATTATCTAAGTCTTTTTGTATTCTGCTTAGCAGGGGGGAGGGAAATTGGTTGGGGGAAAAGCTTCGAAAGATCCTCAAGAGGTGCGCACTTTAGATACGAGATGCCAATTTTGGCCACTCATAAGGGAAAGGTTGGATATAACGTGGCTCGATCTGTGGGCAATTGCCGACACAGGGGCTTCAGATTTGAGAAATTAACTTAAAAATTAGACACGTTCCAAAAACTCTGATGTAAGCTATCCAGGGCAACGGAGGGAAATTTGAGGGTTCGTAATATAAAGTAGAAGATCATCGCAAAAGCAGTACATTTTATATTTCACGTGACCCCACATAATCCCTTTTAATATAGGATTTGACCTTAGGACGCATCAGACTCTCCATTATCAAAAACATAGTGTTAAATGGGGATATAAGAGGCAGGCACTGTGTAGTCCATTCAAAATCGGAAGGGGAGCCACGACAAGGCACCATTGATCTTGATACGGGCAGAGGGCGCCACAATAGAGGCTTCAATCGGAACAGGAAAAGTCGGGCCAGCCCAATACATGTCAAAGTATTGATAGCAGAGAAGGCCACGAAATACGGTCGAATGCCGCTCTCCGCATCAAGAGGACAGGACCATGAGAGGAATCTTACCCGAGAAACGTTGCATAGTGAATAATGATAAAATGTTTCTGAGCATATATCACGCGCCTCTCTGACCGGTTATAAAGCCCACACCTGTGTACTGATGAACTAATGGAGGCCGATGGGGGTTAATGCTATTCGCCAATCAAGCTCGCATTAGATTTGAGATCTACGTTGAGTAGAGTGAAATGGGCGGTAGCTACACGCATGACTGAGGATCCTTCCCCGGCTTTAAGATGACTGCTACCATGCGCCAACATTGCCTGGGAGGGTAAGGGGTATTACTGTGATTGAATTAAAGACGTCTAGGAGCGTAGGGCCAGAAGTAAATCCGACAAAGTTCTATAGAATTGGGCTGTATACCAAAATCAGGCCCTGGGCTCTTCCCCTCCAGGAAGGTCTTTCGATTACTGAATGCAGCATATCTAGTAATCGTAAAAAGGTTAGTTCAAGGGATTTGGCAACCGGATGTCGGGATTTTAGTCATTAAAGAAGGGTAAGGAAAAAACCTGGTGGTTAGGTCTGGGAGGGGGGTTGCAGGTTATATAATTTGGAATAAAAAAAGAGTGAAGGTGTGGGCGAATTCATCCAGTACATTGCTCCACGGAGTTTGAGTTGTTTTAATGAGGAGATATGGGCTTGCGCCATTTGGGTGGAACTGCCCTCGCCAGCTTGCGCCACTATATTGCGTGCTTTTCATTTAAAAAATCTGCTACGGCACTGTTGGACGATCGGCCCAAGGGAAGCTTCCAGGAGGCGACGGACTTCCTGCCTGAGCACCTACTGTAGATCTTTATTCTTTTGGCATCTTTTTTCTTCTTACCTTTTCGTTATTTTTATAATTTTTTTTTTTTTTCAATTTTTTTTACTTTCTTACCCTTGGCTCTTTTTTTTTTTTTTTTCCCCTTTTTGTTGTTATTTCACCTTTTAATATTGTTCGTTTTCTTTGGTTATCTTTTCTTTTTGTTTCCTTTGTTGATCTTTATTTGTTTTTCTCAGGCTTTTTTTTTAATCTTTTATGATCCTTTTTGTTTTTTTATGTTTCCTTTATTTTTTGTCTAACTTTTTTTTGCCGGAGCTACTTGTGGGTGCATTGGCATTCTTATGGGTGCATTCTAAGGAGGAGACCTTGGTCAACGACCTGTTAAGAGTAGCCGCTCTGTTCCCGCTTAATTCTGGCGCATGCTTAATCAAGACCCCCCGGACAACGCATTTCAGGGGGGGGACAACCAATGGGTTGTGTAGAACAGAGGTGGATGGACAGCCTCTCTATTGGTTAGATAGAAGCTCAAGAGATGGGGTTTTGATGTCCACAGGGCAGGGGGCGTCCAGAAGAAGGGATTTCATTTCACAACTTCAGTTCCAAGGAACCTCTGTGTGAGGCCGGAAGCCGCAGATAGCAAATAAAAAAGGAGCGTGATCAGACCATAGAGAAATATCAATTGTCGCAGTGACAGCAGGGGCAGGGCTGAATGTTGAAGCATGATATAATCCAACCGACTATAGGAACCGTGGGCGGGGAATAAAAGGAATTAGTCACTGTCGATGGATGCAGAATACGACAGGAATCACACAACTGAAGTAGCAAGAAAAGGCCCCTCGTAAATTCTTGATGGCGAATAGGACAGGGTTGATTTCCAAGAGGAATTATCTAAGGGTTGGATCTAATGTTACATTAAATAGTCACAAATAGTATGACGGTTCCGTGCATAGAGGGGAGATCAAGTATCAACCAACAGTCTCATAAAATCCAGCCTGGCCACATTGGGAATCATATGATTAAGGTCAGTAAAACCTGTTCCACTATAGAGAGAACCAATACAAGGTAACGCGCATTCAGGGTCGGACGTACAACTAAGAATCATCCTGATGGGCAGAGAACAATGAATGGCTATGGCCACTCCCTGGACCTGGAACTCATGAAAAGTTGGCTCAAATGCCAAGATATGTTGTGACATATTCTATAATTTCTTTGGGGCATGGCCTACCTTAATAGTGGGTTTCCTTGCAGACCAACACGATTTGAGCTTTGAGAGCAGTGGAAATGGTGGAGGACCTGCGTCCCGTCTTTTCAGGGTGTGCAAGCCTTTGCAAATTAAATGAAGCGATTGCATAGGATCCATCATTCAGGAAGAACGGGGGAGGCGCGCCCCGATACCACACCCAGGCCCGACCTTTCCCAAAATGCAATCTAAGAAACAGAAAAAAGGGTGGGGGACGAAAGACACGAAATGGAGAGGCGAGAGAAGAAAAAAAAAGAAAAAAAAAAAGGGGGGGGAGGGGACAAAGATCACTCACAACTGTCACCACGCTCACAGACACGCACTAAAACACGGACAGGCATATCCTCGAAAGCAGAGGACATGACCATGCAGCACTAACTCAGAACTCAAAAGTACTAACGGACAAGGATACTGTTGAAAGGAACCAAACCTAGAAACAGGATTATCCACCTACGGGGAAAGTGGAAGTACACAGCAACCTGGTAGGGAGATCCTCGTTACCATTGTAAAAATATGAAAATTAATTAACCGGCCCTATGAAAAGAGGAATGAAAAAAGGGAGAGGGGGATATGAGACAGACGACCGCGACTACATTGCTACCAGCGTGATTAGGCATAAAATGGTGCAGGAGGAGAAGCTGCTCCTAGATGAATGGGACTCGGCGCTTCTAGAAAATCGGGCTGCCTTGCAAAAATGTTAGAATATAAGGTAACCAGCAGTGCTCAGCGGAGAGGGGGGGCCCCCAAGTAACTGGCTATTCTTAAGGCTCCTGGAGTTGAGAACACAAAGTTGGGCCACAGGATCGATAACAAAAGGGCTAATCGCCAAATCAAGGCGGTTCAGCGAGGAAGGGGCGTCGATGTTCCCGATACCGAGAGTCCGTAGGCTGTTGTGCCCCTCTACCTCGGCTCCGAGACGTGGTAGAGCCTAGAACCCGGGGCCACAGGAGACCAGATGAAGGACGTCTTTTCCGCTTGACCAGGTTCGAGTGGAGAGAGATGAAAGGATCGGACCAATCCGTTGAAGGATAAGTATTGATATGGAGAGACTGCATGGCAGACGGGATATCTTCTGCTGATCTGATGTGAGAACCTGCTTGTCTGCACGGTATGCAGGGCAAATGGATACCCCCAGTGGAATGGGATATTTTTTCTTAGATTGTCCAGGAGCGGGTTCAAGGACACACTCTGGGCTACGGTGAGCCGATACAAATCCTGAGGGGTAGAACAATGACTTAGGCCTCTCGGCCTCATAGAAAATATCTTCTTCATGCCGAAGAAGTGGACCCGGCAAGTTAAAATCACGTGACCTAGGGTCATAAGGATTAGGCGCTCTAAGGGCTCTGTGCACCATATCCAGTTAATATGAGCGTAGGATGGACGGACCCAGGAGGTCATTGAAGTTGGCTGGTGACCAATGGATAAAAATCCGAATTGGGCCACAGCTTCAGGAAGGCCCCTAATACGTAAATTATGTTCCGTTTCAATGTCGCCCGGGTTTTTTTTGGGGTTTTTTTCCGCTGCAGGGCTTAAATTTTGGGAAGCGGTTTTTTGATGTGGATTTTAGGGGGACACGGGAAAAATGAGGGGGGGCCCGGGGTGCGGGTTTTGCGTTTGGGAATCCATGACATAAACCTTAGAATGAAGGGGAGATAGTTCCTTACGAAATTTGCGCGGGACTATTGTCGGAATTTCTCAAGGGGTCGAGGGGTCATAGAGGAAATATCAGCCAGCGGGGGGTTTGTGGTTGAAAGGTGTTGTTTCAAAGCTGCCAGAGCCCACTGGTTTATTTATTCCACAGGTTCCAAGACATCGAGATAGGGGGAAGACACCACAGGGGGTGCGGGTAAAGGGTTGAATTCATTTAAAAATTGGTGGGGGGGTTTGAGTTTGTTTAGGAATTGGGGTGGAAGGCCCCTTTGCGGTCCCTTTTTTCCCCCCCGCAGGGCTTAGGCACCCTGGTTTTGGGCGCTTGAAAAACCTGGGAACACGGCCAATCGGGAGATGAGAGGCCCCTTTTTGTGCGGGGGATAGCTAAGGGTGAACCGGGGAGGCCAGGGGGGGGAAACCCCCCCTGGGGTGGTAGGGGCCCGGCCAAGGAGAAAAACTGAAAAGAGGGGTTTGGGCCCTTTCCCAAGGGCCAGTGACTTTAGCCCAAATGAAGTGGGTCTTGGCGCTGTGGGAGGGGGGCCCAAGAGGATTTGTGTTTAGATAAATTTAACACTGTCCAAAGAAAATTTTGGGCCCCCACAGAGGGGGGGCCCCCCTTGAAGCTGTGCTGCTGCACTGTAAACCCCACGGCGCTGGGGGGGGAAGGGGCGGCATTTTGGGGTCCCAGAAAACCCCTGGGCCTTTTTGAAAGGTGGGGAATGGGGGGCGCCGGGGAAGGGGCCCTTTAAGAAGTTGCGGGTTGGTGGGGAACCCCCTGTGGGGGACGGGCCTCCCCCCGGGCGCTAAATGCCCCCCGGCTGCAGGCTTTTGATTTCACGTTGGGGCGCGGCCCGCCCCGGGGCCCGGGAAAGCCCCCTTTCCGGGGAGGGCGGACCCCCCGGTGTGTCCCAGTTTCCCGGGGCCCGAGGTCCTCCCCCCCCGGGGTAAGTCTATGTCATGCGGGGTTCCCCCTGGGGGTAGTGGGGGAAGTGGGGAAAAAACCGGGCGCTCCCTTGCCAGGAGGGAGCCATCCCGGGAAACCTTTGCGGGGAAAAGTCGCGCTGCCCCGGGCCCAATTTTGGGGGGAAATCAACAGGCCCCGAGCGCCGGAAAGTATTTTGGCGGTTTAAAGCAGGGAAAAGCCCCCCCTTAAATTCCCCCACTTTGGGCCTAGGTCCCGGAGAGCAGGGGTGGCCCTTTACCGGGCGCTTGTTTTTTATGCTGTTGCCATCCTTTTATGCCAAAATATCCCCGGTTTTGAAAAAGGGAAACGAGGGAGCTCAAAAATCAGCTTTCCTCCACGGCCATCCCAAACCCAAACCCCCCCCCTAAAATATTGTAAAATTTTACCCTCCCCCCGCCTTTCGGGCACATGAGTAAAAAACCCCGAATACATAAATCCCCGTTTTAAAACCCCCCCTTCCCTACTTCCCCCTCTCAACACAAGTTTTCATACACAAAAATTGGCAAAAAAATATATTACGTTTAAGAGGTTTTTCATAATGCATTTTTCCCAGAGCCATACCCGGCTTTAGACTCCCTTCCTGGCGGGCCCGAGGAAAAGGTATTTTGGTGCCCTAGACAAAAAGGGGTAATAGGGGAACCCCCCCCAAAAAATTTTTTAAATTTTGTTCTTAACCTTACGAAAGGTCCCCGCCCCCCACCACGCTATTTGGGAAAGGGGGAAAAAAAGCCCCAACTGCACCAAAAAACAATATTTGCCTTTTACTAGGGTCTATTAGGAATTATTTATCCCAAAAATATATATTGTATATACAAAAACCTTTGTATATATTTGTA
Source organism: Phyllomedusa bahiana (assembly GCA_025379985.1). Classification (NCBI taxonomy): domain Eukaryota; kingdom Metazoa; phylum Chordata; class Amphibia; order Anura; family Hylidae; genus Phyllomedusa; species Phyllomedusa bahiana. Next base: position 992 of record JAODAL010086600.1, on the reverse strand, counting down.
TATAAAAGAAATTGTTCAAATGTATGATACCTCTTTAAAAAAAAAAATTTATACGTTCCCCACATAATCCCCCTATACAAGCAGAAATTTTATCCCCATACTTTTTAAAGCACAAACTAGTATAAACAATGGCCCAAATTTCAGAGCCCAAAAAATTTCCCCCCACATTGTAAAAATATATCAATAAAAACATGTGGGGGGAATAACCCCAAACCACATCCTGACAAAATTTTCCCCAAAACCATAGTGACTTAAAAAACCCCGCCATATCATGACCAAATAGTGGCCCTAAATAAAAAACCACCATTTGTTTTAAATTTTTTAAACCTTTTATACAAATCCCAAAACTAAAAAATATTACTGCCCAAACAGTGACTGTATTTTGGAAGTTCCCAGTTTTCCAAAGGTAGCTTACCATCATACAGTGACCTATTTTGGGTAGATAACAGTTGTATACTGGTATGAAAACAGTGCTTTTATATAAAAGGAACAGAGAAAAATTTGGAAGGCTTTTTTAAAATTTTGCAAAAACATGTAAAAAAATTTTTAAAAAAAAGCCCCTTTAAAATAAAGACTTAAATTTAAAAACAGCAGTTTTTACTCCCTTGCGTTATGGTGGAGAACTTCCCTTTAGTAACCCGGTTTAAAATAGAGTTAAATGACGTATTTTCATCTGCAGTACTGGGATTTGGCATATTTTCTGGTCGCTCCGGTTGGGAACGGCAAGTACCTGACAGGCGGGGTGCGCAGGGCGTACGACTTTTTCGGGGGGACCCCCCCCCTTTTCAAGAAAGCATTGTTTGGACTTCCCCTCTACAATTTTTAGGAAAAGCACGGCAGGTGTTTACTATTTCCCCGCTACATATGGCTAAGGATAGTGGGTTTTTTTTTTTTTTTTTTTTTTTTTTTGTGTTTACAAGAAGGCTCAAAACCCCAAACTTTCGTTAACCCCGTGGTGCAAGTGGTTTTTAATACTTAAAATAAAATCTCGA
>JAODAL010086599.1:0-10199 GCA_025379985.1 Phyllomedusa bahiana | reverse complement strand
GCAAAAACAGTGACTGAAACTGGCTTCATCATGCGGATGTCAGAAATCGGGATTCACTCGTAATCTGCTGACTCAACGGTTTTGTATTTGCTGTTTATTTTAATACGTGTGGATTTTTCTGTCGTGAATTGCAGATATTGCTTATTTTGATCCCCTCAGACTCCATACTAAGAGCAGTAATGTGAAACCTTCACCTATTTTCTAATATACTTTGTTTAATTGTTTAAAGGGAAACTTTCAGCTACTTTAAGCGTCCCAAACGACAATAAAACAGCAACAGGTTACCTGGTCACAACCATGTGGCTTTTCGGCGTGTAAAGTTGGGCCGCATATAAGCAGAAGCGGTGGCCTTTGTAAGTGAGTGGATCGTTTTGGGGTTTTTTAGGACATTTTTTGCCACAATTCAATTCTGTCCAACCTAAATCAAATCACTAAACATTTTGGTCCAATTTGACTTGGACCCAAATCTAAAGTGCAACACTTCTGGAAGGTATACATCTAGTATATAGGTATTTTGCGAATTTTGTATTATCCTTTGTGGCAGAGCGACCATAGGTGGCCGCATGGTGCTGCCACTAGGTGGCATACGCCGAGAGACCTGGTGGAAATGTGCCACCGAGGGCCTGGTCTCGGTGGGGAAAGCCAGGTATGGTCGGTCAGCAACATTAGGTTGCTGACCCTTGTAAGTAGTACGGCTGATGTCCAGCCATTATGGGTTGGCTTTCCCGGAACAGCTGCAGATGGATGGGTGGCTGTTCCCACGTTTCAGGTCCCCGTGTTCCAGCCCAGGTATTGGGTAGGTCTCTGGAGACCTATTAAAGGCCTCCTACTCCAGGTGATCGAGGGGCGTGGTCTGCTAGCTGGCAGTGCAGCAGAGGAGCTGGAAAGAGGCTCTGGCCCCCGGAGGCTTGAGGGAAGCCGATACCGTACTGGAGAGTACAGTGTGTTTGGTGCTGGACGTTAGGTCCAGACCACCGGTAGACAGGGTCTATTCTTATGTTTCAGTTAGTGGCCAGACGGCCGAGGTTTTGATTTATGTGTTTACTCGTCTGTAACCGGCTGGTCCAATAAAACTGGTTGAGACCAGTGAAACCAAAGCCTGCAGTTGGAGTACCTTATGTTGCATGTGCCAATACCGATCTACTAAAGACGGCGATCCCGTGAGCTAAGACCCCCTGAGCTGATCCAAGAAGGCGGCTGAACGAGTGTGAATCGTCACACCTTATACTGTTGAAAATGTTTTATGTATTTATATGTATAGTTAAAAAGCTTTCCATTGAAAATACTTGCTAAGAGGATACGTCTGATGGAGGGCTGTGACATATGCCATTTATACTTTTCAACTTCCATGTTAGAAAAACATATATTTTCTGCAGTATGAAGACCTCTTTGGCATCTGTCTAATGAATAGGGCCATCTCTATATAGTTGTTTGCCTCATGCATCAGGAACTGTTTCTGCACATGTGTCAATTTTGGGGTCAAAACTAGTCTTAATTAAAAAATTTGCAATAAAGGACCCCTAGAAATTACATGTAAACCATGCTTTACTGTATAGAGGAGTCTTCCAATAAAGAGGGACTGTGCAATGCAGAAAACCACTTTGAGTGCGTCTTCACACCAGATTCGTGTATAGAAAATACAGAGCATTCACATTCTGCAGAAGAAATGTGAGAGAAAAGCTCTGCCCAGCACTCAGTAAATTGAAAATCCAAAAATCCTGGTTTAGTAATGGTAAAGCTCGGAGACCTGTCAGACTCAGGTGAATATCAGGAACTTGAACATAATTTATATGTGGATTCAGCATCGGAATGGCCCATCGGAGGATCCTCTGGTGGGCCCTGGTACTGACACAAACCCTGTTTCCCTGAAAATAAGACATCTCCCAAAAATAAGACCTAGTGCAATGTTTTCAAGCTTAGAAATATAAGGCCTCCCCTGAAAATAAGACCTAGCGGCGGTCATTGCTACAGCTCCCCAAACGCCACACGTTAGCGCTATTAGCGTTAGCAGATCATTTGGATAGGTTTTACCTTGTTTGGGAGGCTACATGGACAAGAGGTGCTCATTTAGGGAAAGTGTTATTGCTAGACATGAGAGATTGCAGCCAATGATTCTAAAGGAAATGGAGTCACAAGAAATTCACCAAGAAATTCAGGGTTTGGAGAGTGATGATGATGTTCCAGAAGATGATGACAAGATGGTCTGTGAATAAATGTTTCTCTTTGTTCATAAATACCAGGATTAGTAAATGTACCATAGATTGTTGTACATGGAAATAGTCACAAGAAATTCTTGATAGAATTCGGCATTTGGCTGGTTCTGCTGATGTTTGTGATGACAGGACTACAATATATTAATAAATGTAGATTTTTTTGTTCAACACTAAGGGCCCCATGTATGAAAACTATCTAGGTCTAAAATTCACTTTTTTGCCCATAGCAACCAATCAGAGCTCATAGCAACCAATCAGAGCGCCCCTTTAATTTTTCCAGAGCAATATATGAAATGAATGGGGTGCTCTGATTGGTTGCTATGGGCAAAAAAGTGAATTTTAGACCTGGACAGTTTTCATACATGTGGCCCTAAATGTGAATTCTTGCTCATGGAAAAATAAGCCATTCCCTGAAAATAAGTCCTAGGAGCAAAAATTAATAACTCAACACACAGTCATCAATGTCTAAACCGCAGGCAACAAAAGTGAGTACAACCCTAACTGAAAATGGACAAATTGTGCCCAAAGTGTCAATATTTTGTGGGGCTACCATTATTTTCCAGCACTGCCTTAAAGGGGTTGTCTCACTACATAGATTCATCTTACCTCAGTCCTGTTTTCTTGGTTTCATTTTTAATTCAGGGGCGTGTTTACTGGCTTCTACTAGGCTGCAGTAGAAGCCAGGTCTGTAGCTATAGCAACCAGTGCTGGCAGCCTATCAGGATAGATCAAACAGGTCTGTAGCTATAGCAACCTGAGGAGCTGATGCAGCTCATTCAAAAGGGGAGATCTAGGAATAGGTAGGACACTGTTAATGGACATATATTGCAAAGTGACTTGTCATTTTCCATCCCCAAAGTCATGTGACTCATTAGTTATATAAGCTGTACACTGTACTCACTTTTGTGAGATACTGTATCCACTTACAAAGGCACTGTATACCTACCTACAGAGGGTACATAACTACTTACATGGGATCTATATACCTATAGGGAGTCCATAACTACCTACAGGTAGTCTATATACCTACCAACAGGGGCCTACCTACTTACAGTGGGTCTATATGCCTACAGGAGGCCTATACACCTACCTATAGTGGGCAATACCTTGGATTTATGCCGAGGATTTTTACTTTGCAGAATTGGTAATTGCCTCCGATTTGGATATGGGTTAGCCCCATTTTGCTGGAGCTATCCTGCGTCATTCCTGCCAGATCAAAATTTTAGGAGGATCTGCAGGAAATGTTCATTGTTTTCTTTTTTTTTGCACCATGGATTTTTGGTGTGGAAAATTGTGCTGTAACTTACAGTGTGAACTAAAGTGCAGACCGGCCATTCAAAAGAACTGCAATCGGCTTACACAAAGATTTTTACACAAGGAATCCATGGTGAATTCTTCGTTAACATTTCCATGGCAAGGTCATCACCCCAAAGAGGGCGGCGCCACCTCCGACGACTGCCTTTAGGGATATATTGGGGTTTATTAGGGGTAGTCGTCGAAGGTGGGGCCGCTGTCTTTGGGGCGATGGCCTTGCCATTAGGAAGGGTGACTGTAGGGATCAAATAGGGTGAAATTTTTTATCTGATAATTTTGTACGGCTCTTTTTGGTTCACATGTGGATTTTGGAGACTGATCTATTACATCTTTACTGTGAGTAATGATATTTATTATTGTACTGTATGTGCTGTGTTCCCTTTCTAGTTGAATACTGCCCCTATTACAGCTATTTGTGTCTGATATTATGAAGGGGTATATTAGTTTTTAAGGGATTGAAATAAAAGTGTATGTTTTATCTGGGTTTTTTTTTTTGTTTTTTTTGCAGCGAATTGTAAAGATCAGACTGATATAAAGTTTTGGGGGAAAAAATTAGCATCATTTTTAATTTATCAAGCTGTACATTCTGACATAAGGAGTCCAATGGGAGGTCCAACTCAGTGACTGACAGCTGTCAGTTACTAGGTTAGAACCACCCACTGGACTATTACACATGGAAAGAGCAGGATTAGATTAAAAAGTTATACTACATTTGTTCACACAAAACTATATTTCAAGCTTTTCAGCACTCCCTGATACAACTTGCTCTCTGCATTTATAATATGACAGGTTGCATTTAAGCTACTGAATGTATTTTAGAAAATAGCAGTCGGTTTATAATAGTCTGTTACTATGGAGACATAGAAATAGTGTTGTGCTTTGGAGTTTAAACTGGGTTTAAAGGGGTGTTCCAGGACTGATCAATGCACTTCGGGGTATGAGTAAAAGTAGAAGAGAAGACTCATACTTACCTCCCAAACGCTCCCGTTCACTCCCGACTGCTGGTGCGCTCATCCTGGGCTGAAGCAGTGAACCTTCATCGTTCACGTCACAGCTCCAGCCAATTACAGGTCAGAGAGGTCATGTGCACGTGATGTTGTGGCCTGTGATTGGCTGGAGTTGTCACGTGAACAATGGACGTTCACTGCTTACTTCCTGGTTGAACGGACCAGCAGCCACAGCCGGGAGTGAGCGGGAGTGTCCAGGAGGTAAGTACGAGCCTTCTCTTCTATTTTTACCGATACCCCGATGGACGAACGCGCATTAATCAGTCCCACAACACCCCTTTAAGATTAGATTTTAGGGTTGCAAGGAGTTAACTTACCTTTCAGCAACTCTCTGGGTCCCTTATCACTGTAGGCCTCACTTTCCTCCTGCCACGGCATCAAATCCGCTGAGATGTCCTATGTCACTTCTGGTTTTCCTAGGTTACCTCTTTGTTTTGTAAACCAGAAGTGACATCAGATGTAATACACGATGTTCAACGTCACATCCAATGTCATTTCCACTTTCCACAACATAGGGGTAACCTAGGGAAACTAGAAGTGGAATTGGACAGTCGAGTCAAAAGTGAGGCAGTGGCGATTGCTGAAAGGTAAGTTAAAGGGGTTTTATCGTTACAAAGACCATGTCTCAGATTATGGGGACAGTAAAAATAAGCACTTTTTTAATTGGGTTGCATTACCTCAGCCCACTTGTTTAGCAGATATAGCTTTTCTGTAAATCTGTGTTCTATTTCTGCTGTTGCGGTCGGCCATCCCCCCTGGACGTTTCCCGCCCCATAGACAACCCCCCTGCACTGTAAATTTGGCTGGCTGACATTTCATTCAGCCTTTTTGGATAACGCCCCTAGACAGGAAACGCCCCGGCCATGCCCCCTGCACTGTGATTGGCTGCCTGCACACTCTGTGTTTACTCCCCTCTGAGCTGTTAAAATCAATAGTAAAATCAAGGTCTGCTGGCTCTATATACATCTCCAGGCACTAGGGTCAATGATCTGGGCAATTACTGCCTGTTTAAAGGGCTTTTGCCAAGAGGTGGATTCACCTCCTCACAGGTCCAGTCCTTAAGCTGCTAATTTGAAAAGAGGGAGTTATGTTCCTCAGATCTAATGCAAGCCCCGCCTCCTTATGACGTCATCATCTGTAGTGTATAACATAAGGATTCAACACTGTGTCTGTATAAGCTGTATGTGTAGCGTAATGCTTAGCTGATCAGCTTGGCAAGAGAGAGGTTAGGAGTTCAAGCCCCATCAGTAGTTTTTTTGTTTTTTTTTCTTTTATAAATTGTACACATATGTAAAGATATGAAAATATATGTGTAGACATCTATAATTTTATTTATATACACACACATAGCTCCCCTATATAGTGTCTTCACAGTAGTCACACCAAGCAAAATTTCAACATATGTGATACAATGCTATACTCTGGGGATGAGACATGATATAGGAGAGCTTATGTAGTGAGTAATTATATCATTATAGAGATTGACATATATATTTTAGGTCTCTCTACATATGTGTAGAATTTAGAGGGGGGGGGGGGGGTAATACTGCGTGAGATAAAATAACTCCAAACCCATTCATTGCAATAACAATGCACAACCAGCCCAAGTTATTTAAAGGTTGACCAGGGTCTTCTCTCAAAGCTGATTGCTTCTCTCCCTGTTGTTTTCACTCACATGTCACTGACAGCAAGCAGAGATCTTTACTTGAAGCTGACATTTGTCCTTGTAGTTGAGTAAAGATCTCTGCCTGTTGTCATTTCAATTTGGGTGAACACCCCTAGAACAAAGTAAAAGCTGCTGGCTTTCAGTGTAATTTGTTTTGTAAAACTAAGAGATATAACAGGTGCTTGCTGGAGCTTGTGGACCCGAAGGCTGCAGACATAAGCATGCAGGAGGGTACAGAGCTTTTTATATCCAGAAAAACCTTCTGCATCCCCTGCTTCAACAAAATGATGAAAGTCACAGTTCTTCAGTGAGGGGAGACACGCCTCGTGGGAGGAGAGACACGCCTGCTGGGAGGAGAGACACGCCTGCTGGGAGGAGAGACGGAGAGACACGCCCCTGTATTTCTAACTAAATCTGAGAGAATTAGCTGAACAGCACGAGCAGCTCAAACGATAAAACTCCTTTAACTCCTAAAAAAACTCTAAAAGCCCCAAACCTAATGTAGGATTAGCATTAGGGATAGGGATAAAGAAAGGGAAGTTCCAAGCTAGAAAACAATATTTGGCTTTGCACATCCAAAAACTTTTTTGAAAAAAAATTTAGCATAGGTTCAACACTGGTGTGGCAGTAACATACATACACATTCCAATATCAGCCCGCACACTATCAACTAAAGAAACTAAACAAAAGGGACATAGGAATTTTGAAAAAGCATTTCTGCTATTTAGATACCTGAAAATTTTTTGAGGTTCTTAGTTCACATTTTTTATCAAAACTGCTTAAGCCCACCTCCCATTCTTCAAGGGGACCTCAAATTTCAAAAAGGTTTTTGGATGTGCAAAGCCAAATATTGTTTTCTAGCTTGTGTAAGGAGGAGTGGCTGCTCCTCGTTTGTTTTTTTCGCACTTCCACCCACCTTCAAGTTTTTAAATCAATGCAGTGTAAAACCCATAGCTGTGCCATTCACTCCTGAAGTTTTGGAGGTCCGAACAGGTCCTAAAGAGAGGAAACGTTAGTGTAGGGAACCAACTTGAACATTTGAGGTCCCTTGCAGATCAGAGGTGGGCTTAAGCAGTTTTGATCAAAAATGTGAACTAAGAACCTCAAAAAATTTTCATTTATCCTAAATAGCAGAAATGCTTTTTCAAAAATTCCTATGTGCCTTTTGATAATTTCTTTAGTTGATAGTGTGCTGCTGATATTGGAATGTGAATTTTGTCACTAGTTTGGTCGAGCCGAACAGGCCCTATTTTTCTATTAGTTTTCCAGTATAGGAGCTGTAGACATAAAATGGTAAAAGATTTTTTTCATCAAGACTATTTGCAAAGTTGTTATAATTTAAGATGAATGGTTGACTCCCTTAATGAATGGGGAGGTACCCAAAAGGCTTAGCAATCTAGACAAAGGGGGTCATTGGGGAGGTAAGAGATTTCGCTAGAAAATTATTAAAGAATGTTCAACAAATAACTTTGCAGAGCAGGTGTACTTGTGGTAATATTGTGCATTTTGGAGGATGTGCTGTACGATCTAGGTACCTATAATATAATTGGGATAAGTATGTCTAGTGCATAGAAGTACTGTATGAATTGGGGAACTGTAGGCAGATAATTAGATAATGCTCTTGTTCTTGGTTTGATAGTAAGAACAGTCACTGGAATGGCTAGGCAGTACATTGACAGATGGGTTTCAGAGTAAGTTGGCGTTGGACCCATCTCCTCACCGGTGACGTCCATTGGGTTCTCTCTCTTCACAGACAATTTTACCAAATACAGGTAGGTGCAGTATTTGGAGGTTATGCTCCAAGGTATGGGGAGAAGACTTGAACAAGCTCTAGACCCTTCTGTTCTAGAATGTTGTAGCATGATCTCACACTGGGAGAGGTGCCCAGAGCTCTCCTCCCCTTCCATATACACCATTGTTAAAACTATAGAATAGATCTTACACCTTGGTTGTCCCAATAATAAAGTGACAAGTAGACATAAAGTAGACATATACAAGGTTTATGGCAAATGTATCCTACACAAAAGTCTATGATACATTATAAAGCCCAAATGCAGACTTCCAAAGGCAAATGACATTGGACACAATATCAATGTTATGTTCATAGCTTAAAGATCTCTGGTCATACATTCTCCAAAAAACAGAAAGAAACTAGAATAAGGCAACATCTTAACTGAATCCAATAATATTGGCAAAAAAATAAACAGCTAACCACACACACAAATTCACAGATTTATAGTCAGTCAGGTTTTACGAAACTTAAAGGGGAAATATCCTTGAAGGCTCTTCTTCAGTTTTTTGATTTCTGTGAACAGTCACTTGGTTTCTGGTCACCCATTTCCATGTGGATTTCTACAGCAAAGAGACCCATTAAGGATAACTGGGAAAGGGCCATGTATGTGCAAGCCCCACTGCAAAGTCTGTAACAGTGACTCTTACCTAGTATGTGCCACAGGGTCTTTGGGACACTTTTGGCATCAGGACTTGAGTTCCAATGCTACCTAAATACCTCTTCAAGCTTTGCCTTTGCAACTAGGGCCCCTCACATATCTATAGGTTTCTGTGCTTGGCTGTGTTAAAGGATTATTTCCCCCTCTTAACTGTGTGCTCAGGGGAACTCATAATTCACCCCAAAATAAATGGAGAGTCCTGTGCAGGTGCAGCACTTTCTGATTTGTGGAAGTTCAGAGTACAGCCAAGCAAGTGAAATGACTGGAGAGTACCACACCTGTGCGGCCACCTCTCTTCTGCATGGAGAAATTCAGGAGACCATTCTCAAGATAGGTGCGTGCCCTAGAGGTTAGACCTACTCCTGTCACACATTTAGGGTATATACAATGGATATGCCATAAATGTCTGAGATGGGAATACCCCTTAAAGCTTTAGAAATTCACAAGCAAGGTGCTAAATAATGCCATAGGGCCACACCCTGTGCATAGTACCAGGATCCCTTCAATCAAAAGACTAGTGTGAGCCCAATTTATTAGACCCTTATTTATGTTATTCTTCTTACATTTTAACCCATAGCTTGAAGCTTTTAGGCCACAATGCAAAATCTGTAAGGCTTCGTCTACACGTCAAGGACAAATAACTGGTCAGATTCTAACTAGAATCCGACCAGTATTTTACACTCAGCTTTCGTTTTTTTTTCTCGTGTTGTGGGGTTTTTTTCCGCAGTTTTTGGATTTCAAGCTCCCCATTCAATTGAACTGTACTATAGTCCGCCATTTTCCAGCGGATTATAGAACATGTTCTAAGGGGAAATATCAACATAAAAAAAATTATCCACCTTCGTAAAAATCTTGAAACCGCAAGTTTTTGTGACTAAACCAGGGGACCCAACCCCATCGAAACATGCTCAAAAAATTCAATTTCGGTTGCAGCAAGCTCATAGCACTTTTTACGGTTCAAACAAAACCTTTTAATGCTCCACAAACTTATAATAACACTTCATACAATGGTAGCAGATACAGCACTGTTACTTAAGTAGTAGCGGTTAGTAGTTTCCATGACTCCCAACTCGAATTCTTAGCAGCACATAGATGTCCTAAACGCAGGTAACAACATGACTCCCATATACGGTTTGGAGACAAGCAGAACTCAAAATTAGTCCTCTCCCAAAGTTCAGAGTAGTTTTTTCTAATCTGAACTTTGGAAAAGGACTAATTTTGAGTTTCGCTATTTGGGAGTCATGATGTTTTCTGTGTTTAGGACATCTCTTTGCTGCTAACAATTCGAGTTGGGACTCATGGAAGCTACTAACCGCAAGTTGTCTCATATGAAGTACTTAAGTAATAATGTCATATCTGCTACCATTGTATGAACTGTTGTTATAAGTTTGTGGAGCACTAAAAGGTTTTGTTTGAACCATCAAAAGTGGTACGAGCTTGTTGCAACATAAATTGAATTTTTTGAGCATGTTCTAAGACTGTCTTTCCCAAAGAGAAAATAAAATTCGGCACGAAAAAATCCATTATGCGTAACTTTATGCCAAAATAT
>JAODAL010086598.1:0-10199 GCA_025379985.1 Phyllomedusa bahiana | reverse complement strand
ATTTACTGCTGTTCCGCCTGTCTGCATCGGAACTGTTTTTCGGCGTACTGCCGCACGGCGCCTAAGTCCCGCACTGCGCCCATGTCCCCGCACTGTGCCACACACACACTGGCGAGGCGCAGGGAACTTTAGCCCGCATGTACGAGCGTACTGCCTCGGACGGCTAATCAAAGGCGCAGCGCCGCACTGCGCCTCGGTCCCCGCACTGCGCCTCACACACTGGCGGGGCGTGGCGGACTTTTCCCCGCATGTATGACCGCACTACCTCCGGCGCCGAATCATAGGCGCAGCGCCGCACTGCGCCTCAGTCCCGCACTGCGCCTAACACACAGGCGAGGCGCGGCGGACTTTACATGCTATGTATGAGCGCGCCCCGGCCCCGACATAAATCAGGCGCAGAATCCGCCGGAAAACTGGCGGAAAGGTGCGCCCCGACCCGGCGAGATTCATATATGTCGCCCTAAAAGTCACAGAAAAAAAATTCACAGGCTAAAATAATTAATTCCTTTCAATGGCTAACTGAAAAGATGAGGACTGTGTAGCTATACGAGGTGCAGCAGTAGCAGCTCCTCGGGGGGGCCCCTTTGACAGATAAGAAGACACTGGTATAGGAAATGACACATGGTAACAGGCAGAAGCCACCTATCACTTTTTGCACCAGGGCCCAAGAACATGTCATATATGTGGTGGCAGCAAGAGCATCCCAACGGGAAACAAGGACGTTCAGTTGGCAGGGATATAGTTATAGGGGTGCAGTGGTAGCCAGTGCTGCCGTCAGTAATTTATTAACAGTTTCAGGACCCCATGCAGCTAAATCAAATGGGGCCCCCACCCATTACTAGTTCCTGTTTTTTAGCATATCACTGGGCCTCTTTTTGATTAGGGCCCCTACCAGGAGTACTGCCCTAGTGGCACCCGTGCCAATTACCATGTGCCATTTTTAATACCGGTGTCTTCTTATGTGTCAAAGGGGCTTTTGGGACACCTCAGGATGCAGGACCCCTTAGCGGCTGCTACCACCAGGGGTGCCAATAGGGCAGCATGGGCAGTACTCCTGTCACCGGCCAAATGTCACAGTAGTAATGGGTGGGGGCCCCATTTGATTTGGGTGTATGGGGCCTGAAACGGTTAATAGATGACTTACAGCAGACTGACTGATGACTGATGTTAATAGATGACTGATGGAATGTGTATTTCATATTGTCAAGAAGACGTGCTACAGTTTACTAGTCGGTGACATCAGCAAAAGGGGCAACAAAATCGTCAGATCCACGCCTTATTCATTTTGATAAATGTCAAACGATCCACATTCTCAGGGGAAAGACGGATACGTTTGTCAGTTATCACCCCGCCAGTTGTGCTGAAGGTGCGTTCCGCATTGTGTCATCAAAGCGCTCTTCAGAATAGCGATTATCTGGAGCGGTCTGTATATTAGGTCAGGGATCCCCAACTCCAGTCCTCAAGGCCCACCAACAGTTCATATTTTCAGGATCTCCCACAGAATGCACTGACAGTAATTAAATCACATGTGCAACATAATTAAATCATCTGAGCACTGCTAAGGAAAGCCAGATAACATGACCTGTAGGTGGGCCTTGAGGACTGGAGTTGGAGAACCCTATATTAGGTGTCATTTGGCCTTCAGGTTGGACTGATGATGATGATGATATTTGTGCCCTTGACTGAGAGGAAGAGGAGGTAAAGCTGCTGGATGAAGGGTGTGTTAACCACTGAAGAACAGATTGGCGCCGATCTTCAGTAATGAGATGCACAGGAAACCGACCAAGCGATGACAGGCCTGACAGTCCTGCAACTGACGGTGTGCTGGCTTGCGTGTTGTCGGGAGCACTGGAAGGAGTGCATTGTCTCATACCTCTAGCTTCACGCCCTACGCTCCTCTTTGCCCGCTTACCACCTCTAGTTCCCTGTATGTTCAAAAAGATAAATATTAAAAATGTAAAGATTTGTTAACAGTCCCTTATTGAAGAACTCTACTCCAAAGACAGCAAATCACAAGCTTTGTTAAATCCCTATACTATGCAACTGGCAAATAGGATTAGAAACAGATTTTTTTTCTAGGGAATTTGTGTGAAATGGGGTCTTGTAGAAGAACCCTAACAGAAGATCAACAGTGTTCTTAAATCCCTATACTATGCAACAGGCAAATAGGATTAGAAACAGATTTTTTCTAGGGAATTTCTGTGAAATTAGATCTTATGGAAGAACCCTGACAGCAAGACAGAAAATCAACAGTGTTCTTATATCCCTATACTATGCAACAGGCAAATAGGATTAGAAACAGATTTTTATCTATGGAATTTCTGTGAAATGGGGTCTTATGGAAGAATGGTGTCTTGTACACCAGCTGTCCCCCCAAAACTGCAGCAAGGGAATTTTGGGCACGGAATGAAATTTTCTGTAAGAAACCAGGATATCACAGCGATTTCTTTGAAGAGATTTCCTAACAGTGTCTAGTGCACAAGCTGACCCCGCCTACACTGCAGCAAGAAACTTTTGGGCATTCAAAATAAAGATGGTAAAGATACAGTCAGCAGCAATATTAAAATCCCTAACTACTACTGTCTAAGATTCTCTAATCTGGCTGTACCCCAACCCTAACTAATCTATCTAGCAGCTTTTCCTTTGTGAAATCGCTGGGAAATGGTGTGTCTGCCTTCTTTGAAACAGTGGTTCAGTTCACAGACTGTAATCGAAATGGCGACTAACAGGAAATACAGTCTAATACATAGAACAGGGTCATGTGATTTTAGTAGCCAATGAGATCACCACACCCTCACTGGTGACATTTTTTACCCCCCCCCCCGACGTCCTCTGCACTGATTGGCTGGCCGCCCAAACTGAAGGAAGCAGCTGAAAATGGCGGTGAACGTCCGTGCCGATTCCGAATTTCACCGCGCGTGCGGCACAAAAATTCTGTTCGGCTCGGGTTCGGAAAAAACATAAAGTTTGTCTCCTTTTTCCAAACGGTTCGCTCAACACTACTGGACACACAAGCATGGTAGATCACACCTTTATGCATTACATGTATGCTGTGAACATAATAGAGTACATGCAGTCTGAAAGAGACTATGTTTGCCCGATAGTTTTCCTATAGCTAATATGATGTAGATGGGTCTGTATTCTTTTTGCTGAATATTTAAAGTCAGTCTCCGTATTTTATGTTTTTAGATCTTAAATGAATTTAAAGTTGATACATTTCTGAATACATCTGTAAACAGACCAAAAATGCTGAACTACAAATCTCAGCACAGACATTTTATTATTATTATTATTATTATTTATTTTAGAGCGCCATTAATTCCAGGGCGCTGTACATTTAAGGGGAATTACATACAAAAACAAATGTTGAACAAATACATTGGTGACAAAAATTGACTAGTAACTGAAACAGATGAGGGGAAGAGGACCCTACCCTGAGGGCTTACAATCTACAAAGAAGAAGGGGAGAGAAACAGAAGGTTGGGGCAGACATGTTTGCGGGCCGGTGTAGTGGTGGTGGGGTTAGTGTGGGTTGTAGGCTATCCTGAAGAGATGGGTTTTCAGGTTGCTTTCGAAACTGGTGAAAGTTGGGGAGAGTCTGATGTTTTGGGATAAGGAGTTCCAGAGAATGGGGGAAGCACGGGAGAAGTCTTGGAGATGGTTGTGTGAGGAGCTGATAAGGGGAAAAAGCAGAGGAGAAGGTCTGTGAGAGCGGAGAATTGCTGTTGGGGTATCTAGAAAATTAGGGCAGAGATGTATGGAGGGGAGAGGTCATGGAGAGCCTTGTAGGTCAGGGTTAGTAGTTTGAACTAAATTCGTTGGGCGATGGGCAGCCAGTGAAGGGATTGGCAGAGGGGAGAGGCAGAGGAGTAGTGAGGAGAGAGGTAAAATCAGAGGGGCAGCAGAGTTGAGGATGGATTGGGGGGGAGGGGAGGGTGCTAGCTGGGAGGCCACAAGGAGGATGTTGCAGTAGTCAAGGCGGGGATGACGAGGGCATGGACGGCATTTTTGTATGTCATAATTGAGGAATGGGCAGATGCGTGAAAAAATTTTCAGGTGGAGGCGGCAGGCAGAGGTGAGGGTTTGGATGTGGTTTTGAAAAATAAAGAGGAGTCAAAGGTTATCCCAAGGCGCGGACTTGTGGAGCTGGTGAGAGGGTGGGGCCATTAACAGTGATAGAGAGATCGGTGGAGGGGAGGAGGGACGGTGGAAAGATGATGAATTCTATTTTATCTACATTTAGTTTTAACGATGGGAGGAGAAGAAGGAGGAGATGGAAGATTTGCCATTTTGGGATCCGGAGAGAAGAGAGTTAATATCAGGACCCGGGATATAAAGCTGGGTGTCATCCGCATACAGTGGTAGTTAAAGCCATGTGGGCTATGAGCTGACCCAGACCAAGAGTGAAGATAGAGAAAGGAGTGGGCCCAGGGCAGACCCCTGAGGGACAACAACGAGAGCGGGTGGGAGGAGGAGGTGGTGCAGGGAGTGAGAGACACTGGGAAAGTCCTTCAGAGGGTATGAAGAGATCCAGG
The DNA here is from genome assembly GCA_025379985.1 of Phyllomedusa bahiana. Taxonomy (NCBI): domain Eukaryota; kingdom Metazoa; phylum Chordata; class Amphibia; order Anura; family Hylidae; genus Phyllomedusa; species Phyllomedusa bahiana. The sequence goes on along the minus strand of JAODAL010086598.1, from coordinate 5,664 downwards.
AGAGGGCCAGGTCCGTGATGCCAAGGGAGGAGAGGATTTGTAGCAGGATGGAGTGGTCGACCATGTCAAAGGCAGAGGACAGGTCTAGGAGGAGGAGCACAGAGTAGTGGCGTGAGGCTTTAGCAGTTACTAAGTCATTGGTGACTTTGGTTAGGGCGGTTTCAGTGGAGTGGTGGGTTCGGAAGCCTGATTGGAGTGGGTCAAGGAGAGAGTTGGAAGACAGGTGGGAGGCCAGCTGAAGATAGACGTGCTGTTCCAGGAGTTTGGATGCAAAAGGAAGCAGCGAGATGGGGCGATAGTTGGACAGTGAGGAGGGGTCGAGAGATGGTTTCTTAAAGGGTAGCTGTGATGGTCGCGTGTTTAAGAGAGGAGGGAAGATGCCAGAGGTTAATGATAGATGAAAAGGTGGGTGAGGGCTGGGAAAAATAACGTGCTGAGGTCTGGGATGAGGTGGGATGATAGTGGGTCAAGGTTACAGGTAGTGAGGTTGGATTTGGACACTAGAGAGGAAAGGTTATCGTGACTGACAGTGGGAAAGCAGGTTATGGAAGTGTTCACTGGGGACTGTGTCAGGGTGAGGGTGGGTGATGGCGATGGTGAGATGATATGCTGAAGCTGATATGCAGGTAACAGTAGAGGGAATTTAGGAGCCTTCTGCATACTGTCATATATTAAAATCAATAATGCAATAAGCTCAAAACCTCCCTTTTAATGCTATAAGCAGGAGATTTAGACTGCTAAACTAGTAAAATCAAGCATTTGCCACTATAAAAAAAAGAAATTATTCAGCATAGCATTTTAAATCTTTAAAAAAATGTGTTCAAGGGTAGAAATTCACTTTAAAACACACAGGGTGACATGTATGAATCCTGGTGCTGACAGGCCAGTAGTGATGAGCGATTGCGTCAACTATCGTCATCGGATCGATAGTCGATATCGTCAATTATCATGCCGATATCCGATAACATATAATCGCCGATGACCATTAAGTCTATGGGAGAGGAACAACACCTTCATTCTTACACCCAAACAGGGGAGGAGAAGCTGGAATTAACATCCTGGACCGCAGTATGACCATTAAACCTGTCTGACCCATAGATTAAAAAGTGCCAGAAAAAGGACTCTTTTTAACCACATTTTAGTTGAACTGGACATTGACTATACCTGTCCTGGACCACAGTATGACCATTAAACCTGTCTGCCCCATAGATTCAAAAGTTCCGGAAAAAGGAGTATTTGAACCACCTTTTTTAGTTGAACTGCACATTGACTATGCCTGTCCTGGACCACAGTATGACCATCAAACCTGTCTGACCCACAGATTAAAAAGTGCCAGAAAAAGGAGTTTTAGAAACACCATTTTGGTTGAACTGGACATTGACTATACCTGTCCTGGGCCTCAGCATGAGCCCCAAACCTGCATGACCCCCACATTTAAAAAGTGCCGGAAAAAGGAGTCTTTCAACCACCATTTTAGTTGTACTGGACATTGACTATACCTGTCCTGGGCCACAGCATGAGCCCCAAACCTGCATGACCCCCAGATTTAAAAAGTGCCGGAAAAACGAGTCTTTCAACCACTATTTTAGTTGAACTGGACATTGAATATACCTGTCCTGGGCCACAGCATGACCCTTAAACCTGTCTGATCCACAGAATAAAAAGTGCCTGAAAAAGGAGTCTTTGAACCACCATTTTAGTTGAACTGGACATTGACTATACCTGTCCTGAGCCACAGAATGACCATTAAACCTGTCTGACCCACAGATTAAAAAGTGCCGGAAAAAGGAGTCTTTGAACCACCATTTTAGTTGAACTGGACATTGACTATATCTGTCCTGTACCGCAGAATGACCATTAAACCTATCTGACCCACAGATTAAAAAGTGCCAGAAAAAGGAGTCTTTGAACCACCATTTTAGTTGAACTGGACATTGACAATACCTGTCCTGGGCCACAGCATGAGCCCCAAATCTGCATGACCCCCGGATTTAAAAAATGCCGGAAAAAAGGAGTCTTTGAACCACCATTTTAGTTGAACTGGACATTGACTATACCTGTCCTGGGCCACAGCATGAGCCCCAAATCTGCATGACCCCCGGATTTAAAAAGTCCCTGGAAAAAGGAGTCTTTCAACCACCATTTTAGTTGAATTTGGACATTGACTATACCTGTCCTGTACACAGCATGACCCCTAAACCTGTTTGACCCACAGATCACAAAGTGGCACTATGCTATTTTGTACAGTGACTGTCATTTAGTATATTTTTTGGTAATGACATTTGTTTACAGAATTTATTTAGGGAAGTTTTATTTATAGTTTTACATTATTATCATTTTTCTTTTTTTCAAGTGTGATAACATACAACATACACCCCTCCCTGCAGTTTTTAAGGTTTTTTTTACACTTGTAGATGTGTTAATTTGTTCGCACACCCCATAAGAATAAAAATGTCCTAATCATCCCAGAAACACTTCTTAGTTGATAAATGCAAGGTTATGCACATGGGGAGGAAAAATCCATTACATGATTACATGTTAAATGGAAAAACACTGGGTAAAAGTGACATGGAGAAGGACTTGGGAATCCTGGTGGACAGTAAACTTAACTGTAGCAGCCAATGTCAGGCAGCAGCTGCCAAGGCTAATAGGATCATGGCGGGGTATTAAAAGGGGCAAAAGAGGCACATGATGAGAACATTATTCTCCCATTATACAAGTCACTGTTTAGACCACACATGGAATATTGTGTACAGTTTTTGGGCACCAGTGCACAGGAAAGACATTGTAGAGCTTGAACAGGTCCCAAAGGGGGGGCAACAAAATTTTTAAAAGGGGAAACTGGGGGGGGACAAACAGTCCCAAAAGAAAAGATTAGCAAATTTGGGGTTTTAAATTTGGGTTTAGAGAAAAGACGTTTAGGGGGACATAAAAATATGTTTAAATAATCAAAGGTAAATATAGAGATCTCTCCAAAATTTTTTTATACCCAGGGCTGTTTTATGAACAAGGGGGGACCCCTCTACGTCTTGGGAACGAAAGTTTCTATTTAAAATAAAAAGGGGGTTTCTTTACTGTAAGAGCAGTGGGGGGAATAGGGGTTTCTTCCCAGGGGGAAATTGTCATGGTGAATTCAATAAGGCTTTAAAAAAGGGTTTTTAGATGAAATTTCTGGGCGTAAAAATTTTAACAAGTTATAGTGTCTAGGTTTTTGGGGGGGGTTTAATTGACCAGGATTTTTTATTGCCGGGATTGGAGTGGGGGAAGGGAATTTTTTGTCCCTAAATGAGGACAATTGGCTATACCTCTTTGGGGGGTTTTTTGCCTTCCTTTTGGACCCAAAAACCTTAGCAAAACAGGTGAAAATGGGATGGACGGTTTTTGTCTTTTTTCCGGGGCCCTTTCAAAACTATGAAAACTAAAGGAAAAAAATAAAGAAGACATTTGCCCCCCTGGCTTTGAGAAAGGGGTTCAAACCAAAACAAATTATTGGTTTAAAATTTTTTTCCAAAAACCTTTTTCATTTTATTTGGGACAGACCCCTGGAGATCAATTATGCGACCCATAGTTTACTCCCAAACCCCGAAAATTTTAAAACCCCCCAAAAATTTTTGCCCCTTTGTGTCCCGCCCGGAGCCCCTTTTTGCACTACTTAAAAAACCCCACAGGGAAAACACCTTTTTCAAAATTTATTTTTTAAAAGAAATTTTTAAGGGTTCCTGTTGCCCAATAAGGTTTAGAGCCCGTGCTGCCTCCGTCATCGTTAACCGGAGGTCCAGGTGCCAGGGCCAGACCCTTTTCAGTGGGTGCGGTGGAGGCCCCGGCTTGCGTTGTCATTTAAATTTAAAACGCAGGTTCAGCTGCCAGGGGCCCGGGGTTACGGGGTGCGGTGAAAAGCCCAGGCTGGGGGTCCGGTTTAAATTTTAAAAACGGGGAAAAAAATTTCCCCTTTTGGGCGCAGCAATTTAAAAAAAATCATGCTGAAACCCGGGGTTTCCCGGAAAAACGGAAAATGTGAGGTAAGACCTCCAGCCTTCCTCAGTACACAGTCAAGGACCTGGGTAGCGCTTGCCCCTCCGTATGAGTGCGGAACAATTGAGCTTCACTTGGAAATGCTGGTGGTTGATGCTCCTGTTCCACCCAGGTGCCCTTTTTCTTGGCATTCTTTTTCTCGTTTTACTCAACATGCTGGAGGAAATTGTCTCTGTTCTTTGTTCTCTGTCCGTGCTCCATACTCCATGTCCTCTGAATAACCTACATCTGGTCAAGTCTTCCTGTACCTCCCTTGTACAATTCAGAGGAATATTTGTACCAGCTACATTGTGCAAGTTGTTTAGTAGTTTAATTCTAGAAAACACATTTTTAAAATAGGATGGAATCCCACCACGTCATTGTTTCTCTTTTTTTTAATTGTATTAAAGGGGTTTTTTCACTAAGGGGTTGTACTATGTTAAAGATTTTTAAAACAATAAATTTTTCAATATTGCCATTAACAGTGTCCTACCATTCCTTTTTGGCCCATAAAAATTTTAAAACATCACCCTTTAGCCACTCTTGACATTGTGAAGAAAAAATTTGTTAGAAAAACCCCAAATTTTTTTTAATAGGGACCTGTTTTTTCTGTTTTTAAACAAATGCCCCCAAAATTCAAAAACATCCCCAAATGGGTTGAGCCACTACAGGGATTGCATTAGCTATGTTAAGACTTTAAAAGCAAGTCTTTTGAATACCTACATTTTTTATAAATTCCTGGTTTTTCACAGCACTATGCCCCAAAAAGTCAAAACATCACCCTTGAGCCACTGTTGACAATTGTGAAGAACAAATGTCTGTTAGAAACAACATTTTTTATAATAGGACCTGTAGTATAGCTGGATTTCAGAGCAGCATGACCCAAAAAATTATAAAAATGACTTCTCAGCCACTGTTAAAATTGTGAGGGAGAAATGCCACTTAGAAGCCACATTTCTGTTCCAAAGGACCATGATTATAGCTGTATCTCACAGCACCATGACCCCAAAACCATTGACAATGCAAAAAAGATGAAGTGAGTAAATGGAATACATTTGTTTCATGAAACCTTGTACAATTGGTGTCTTTTACAGTCTCCTCACAGCAAAACCAGCAAAATGAACTTTTGGGAACTGAGATAAAATTTGTAGTAAGAAATGATTTTTTTTAAAAAAAAGTTTTCAAGAGGACCATTTCTTTTGGAAGAGGAATGTGATGTTGACCGGCAACTAATCGGTGACCTCGGCAATTGGGCCACAACATCATTTAGAGATCCACGCCTTATTTATCTTGATGAAAGTCAAACGATCCATATTATCTGTGGAAAACCAGATGCGTTTGTCTGTAATGACTCCTCCAGTTGTGCTGAAGGTCCGCTCAGATATGACGCTGGCTGCTGGGCAGGACAACACCTCTATGGCGTGGCGAGCGAGCTCGGGACATTCATCCATTTTGGATACACAGAGGTCGATTGGGTCCGGAACATATCCAAAAACATTGGTGTTGAGACGCAGATAGTCGTGCACCATGATCTTAAGCCAGTCTCTGTGTGTTGTATGTGTGCCCTGCATTACATGCATTGGTGAGGTGGTAAATAGTACGTATTGCACTCTACCATCACGTGCTTTGCACAGCCTGCTTTCTGGGAGGACG
>JAODAL010086597.1:0-10200 GCA_025379985.1 Phyllomedusa bahiana | reverse complement strand
GGCAGTGGTTGGGCCCAGGGTGGTGCAAGGCGGCGCCTCAGCTCTCGGGTATGATTTGAGCAATCAGGGCTGTGTTTAAGCTGTGGCGGAGGAAATGGAGGAGGAGGATGAGGTATTGCTTGACACTGACGTTACCGATGTCCCTGCCTTGGAAAGAGGTTGTCACGGATTTGAGGTGGAGGAGGAAGATGAGGAAGATCAATTTGCTAGTGCCCTTCGACCCAGAGGCTTGGGAAATCAAGGCTCCATCTCTCACATGAGTGCTTGGATGCTCCATTTCCTCCAACTTGCCTCGCATTAGGCCATCAAACTGAACAACAGTTATTAGGTGACCACCCTCCTCGACCCCCGGTACAAAGCAAAACTTAGCACTTTCCTTCCACCCACCCAAATAGAGAGTAAAATTCAGGAATTGGAGACTGTGCTGATTGATCGACTGGAGACATCTGTTGGATCTGCTTCATGTTCTTCAAATGTCACGCTGGAACAACGTCAGCAACGTGACAGCAGAAGAGTGCCAAGTAGCCGCATCAGCAGGTATTGTGGCAGAAGCCTAATGGGTGACCTCTGGCAATCCTTATTTACCACCTCACCACCTCACACAGAGACCGGCTTAAGATCATGGTGCACGACTATCTGCATCTCAACCCCGATATTTTTGGATATGTTCCGGACCCAATCGACTTCTGGGTATCCAAAATGGATGAATGGCCCGAGCTCACTCGCCACGCCATAGAGGTGTTGTCCTGCCCAGCAGCCAGCATCATATTTGAGCGGACCTTCAGCACAACTGGAGGAGTCATTACAGAGAAACGCATCCGACTTTCCACAGATAATGTTGATCGTTTGACTTTCATCAAGATGAATCAGGCATGGATCTCTGCCGATGTTGTGGCCCCAATTGCCAAGGTCACCGATTAGTTGCCTCTCTACTTAACATTCCTCTTTAAACAGAAATTGTCATCTTGAAAAAATTTTTTTTAAATGATCATTTCTTACTGCAATTTTTATTCTCAGTTCCCAAAAGGTCATTTTGCTAGTTTTGCGGCGAGGAGACTGTAAAAGACACAAATTGTACAAGGTTTCATGAAAAAAACGTATTCCATTTACTCACTTCATCTTTAAAATTTTTCGCACTGTCAATGGTTTTGGGGTCATGGTGATGTGAGATACAGCTATAATCAAGGTCATTTGGAACAAAAATGTGGTTTCTAAATGGCATTTCTCCCTCACAATTTTTAACAATGGCTGAGAAGTAATTTTTATATTTTTTTGGGTCATGCTGCTGTGAAATGCAGTTATACTACAGGTCCTATTGTAAAAAATGTGGTTTCTAACAGACATTTGTTCTTCACAATTGTCAACAGTGGCTCAAGGGTGATGTTTTTGAAATTTAGGGGGCATGGTGCTGTCAAAAACAGGAATAGGACACTGTTAATGGACACATATTGCAAAATGACTTGTTTTTGCAAGATCTTTAATATAGCCAGCAATCCCTGTAGTGAGACAACCCATTTAAAACAATTAAAAAAAGAGAAACAAAGAGGTGGTGGGATTCCATCCTATTGTATAAATGTGTTTTCTAGAATTAAACTACTAAAAAATTACATGTACAAAATAGCTGATACAAATATTCTTCTGAATTGTACAAGGGAGGTACAGGAAGACTTGAACAGATGTAGGTTATTCAGAGGACATGGTGTATGGAGCACAGTCGCCACCCCGAGAACAGAGACAATTTCCTCCAACACGTTGAGTAAAACAAGAAAAAGAATGCCAAGAAAAAGGGCTCCTGGGTGAAACAGGAGCGTCAACCACCAGCATTTCCAAGTGAAGCTCAATTGGTCCGCACTCATATGGAGGGGCAAGCGCTCTCGTAGAGGCAGACATTTCTCAAGCGCTACCCAGGTTTTGACTGTGTACTGAGAAAGGCAGGAGGTCTTAGATCACACTTCCGCTTCCGTAGTCTGCTTTAGCACGACTGTTTTCGTTGCTGCGTCCTAAGGGCATTTTATGCCGTGTTAATGGATGATGGACGCCAGCCTGGGCTCTCACTGCACCCACTGTAACTCGGGCCTTGCTAGCTGAACCTGCGTGTTAATAGATGACGGACGCCAGCCCTTGCTCTCACCACACCCACTATAAGTCCGGTCCTGCCAGCTGAACATGCATGATCCATGTTAACAGCCTCACCCGCCTTGATCAGTAATTTCCTTCAACCCACATGACAGTAGAATACAGGATTTTCAGACAGGCCTCGTTGACCTACTGGGGACATCTGTTTCGTTTGCTTCACATTCTGGTGGAACAATGTCACCCGTAGAATGGCAAGTAGCTCTAGAAGCAGTGTAGCGGGTGGTCCCGCTCCTCGGCCCGCGGGCGCACCCGTGGCCGCCCCCCCGGGTGCCTGCCAGGTCGGGTGGCGCCACTGGCCGCGGGACGGGCTTTGGGTCCGCTCGCCCTGGAGACTCACCTCACCTCGTTCCTGTCACGTCCGGGCCCTATGTCGGCTGAGGCGCCCGCTCCCTGGGGCGCGCGAGCGCTCGTTCTTGTAAATTTAAAGGGCCAGCGCCCCGGTAATTGACTAATTGCCGGGCGCTTCCCCTATTTATGGTTTCGCTCCACAGTCATTCCTTGCTGGATCTATGTTGCCTCGTGCCCTAGAAAAAGCGTTCTTTAAGTGTGTTCTTGCCTTACCGTGTACCAGACCTCTTGCTACGTTTCTCGACTCCGAACCTCTGCCGCCTGCCCTGACCTTCCTGCCTGCCCACGACTACGATTCTTGGCTTACGATTCTGTACCTCGCTGCACCTCGGCCGCCACCACAAGCCCGCCGCGTCAGGGGTAGCGACCTGGTAGAATCCCGCCGCAGCAAGTCCATCCCGCTTTGCGGCGGGCTCTGGTGAAAACCGGGACCTACTTAGACTCCACTCCCTGGTGCGGTTGTTGCCATCGCTTGCGGTGGTCCAGTGGATCCACTACCTAGCCGTTACAGTTAGATCCAGCCATGGATCCCGCCAAGGTTCCCCTGCCAAGTCTTGCGGATCTTACGACCATTGTTGCCCAACAGTCGCATCAGATCGTGCAACAAGCACAGCAATTGGGTCAGCTGTCCGCCATGATGCGTCAACTCCTGGCATCCGAGCAGCAGCAACCTGCCTCTTCGCCGGCCGTCCCGCTGGCAACCGTGAGCCCGAAGCTTCGCCTTCCTCTACCTACCAAGTCACGGGGACTCGAAGCTTTGCAGAGGATTTATCACGCAGTGCTCCATGCACGTGGAGCTGATGGCCGACCAGTTTCCCACTGAAAGGTCGATAGTAGCGTTCGTGGTGAGCCTGCTATCCGGAAAGGCCCTGGCCTGGGCGACACCTCTTTGGGACCGGAATGACCCTGTGACCGCAGACCTACAGTTTTTCCTCACTGAATTCCGCAGCGTTTTCTAGGAGCCTGCGTGAGCGTCTTCTGCGGAGACGGCACTATTGAACCTACGTCAGGGGGACTCCTCCGTAGAAGATTATGTGGTCCAATTCCACACCCTAGCCTCCGAGCTGTCGTGGAATGACGCCGCTCTCTGTGCCACATTCAAGAAGAGCCTGTCAATCAGAGTAAAGGACGCACTAGCAGCTAGAGATCTCCCATCTTCTTTGAGCGAACGTATCCATCTGGCCACTCGCACAGACGTGCATTTCACAGAGAGACAGCAGGAGCCCCGCCAGGTACGTGACTCGGCACAACCTTGCCGTCTACCTCGTCTGGCTCCTGTGTTCCAGAAATCTCTGCTGCCCCCTCCACAGGTTTCCACCGAAGAACCCATGCAGGTGGACCGGGCACACTTGTCAGAGTTAGATCTGTCCCGCCGCCAGATGGAGAACCTTTGCCTCTACTGCGCCAGTCCGGACCATTTCCGTAGGAGTTGTCCGCAGCGTCCTCAGCGTTCGGGAAACGCTCGCCCTAGGTGCCGTAGAAGAGGCATCCCTAGGTGCTCAGTCTTCCTCTCCACGACTGATGTTGCCAGTGGAGGTAACGACAGATGCAGGCCTATCACTTCAGGTTCCTGCCTTCCTGGACTCTGGCTCCGCCGGGAACTTCATTCATGCCTCCATGGTGTCTCACTATCGCTTGCCAGTGATCCGTCTGGAGAAGCCGTTGCTTATCTCTTCCATCAGTGGGGAGCTTCTTAGCGACTCCATTCAGTTCATGACCCGGCCAGTGACCCTCCATGAAGGGGTCCTACACACGGAGAAGATCTCCTTTCATGTCCTGCCTCGCGCTTCTTCGGTGATCCTGTTGGGGCTACCCTGGCTGCAACGTCACGCCCCTACGCTTGATTGGAGTGCCAGGACCTCTGTTTGGTGGCACCATGCCCGGTGTCCATCTCTCCTCCCCAGTCGTCCGTCAAGCCTCTACAAGGTCTGCCAGCGGAGTACCAGGATTTTGGAGTTGTATTCTCAGAGAAACAGGCTGAGAAGCTGCCGCCCGATCGGCCGTATGACTGTCCCTGTCACGGCGCGCGGCGCCGCAGCTCGCCGCGGCCGTCCCCCTGTGCGCACGGGGTCCGGCACGGGTGCTGCGGCTGCCCGCAGCCGTGGTCCTTCTGCTCTAGGGCTGGAAACCCCGTACTTACCAGTCCCCGCTCCTGTCTCCAGCTCTGACAGCCGCCGCGCGCATAATCCCTGCTTTAATTGGTTAATTGACGGCCGCTGGTCCTATATATGGTAGACGTCCCTAGCACTCGCTGCCAGTCTGTTGGTGTGTTTAGGAGCGTTTAGTGTGTATTGAGTTCAGTCTTGATTTCCCGTGTACCAGTCCGCCTGCTTACGTTTCCTGACCTTGCCTGTTTGCCGCCTGCCCTGACCGTCTGCCTGCCTCTGACCACGAACCTCTGCCGCCTGCCCTGACCTTCTGCCTGTCCCCGACTACGCCTCCGGATTACGATTTTGCACCACGCTGTACCCCGGCCGCCATCGCAAGCAAGTCACGTCAGGGGTAACGACCTGGTAGCCTCACGCCGCAGCAAGTCCATCCCGCTTTGCGGCGGGCTCTGGTGAAAACCGGGGGCTACTTAGACTCCGTTCCCTGGCGTGGCTTAGCTATCATCGCTTGCGTTGGCCCAGCGGATCCACTCCTCCGTTACAGTACAGACTGGCCATGGATTCCGCCAGGGTACCTCTGCCCGATCTCCGGGACGTCACGACGGCCGTCGCCCAGCAGAGCCAGCGTATCGACCAGCTAGCGGCCATGATGCAGAACCTGGCGACCCGTCTGCCTCCACCGGCTGCCGCCTCTGCACCTGCATCCGTTGCTCCGGCATCCATTGCTCTACCTGCTTCAGCTTCGGGACCCTCTCTGCATCTGCCACTCCCCTCTCGCTACGATGGAGACCCCAAGAAGTGCAGGGGATTCATCAGCCAGTGCTCCATCCACCTCGAGATGATGGGGCGCCAATTTCCTACAGAGCGAGCCAAGGTGGCCTTCATAATCAGCCTCTTGTCTGGAAAAGCCTTGGCTTGGGCTACGCCACTATGGGATCGAGGGGATCCTCTGACAGCGGACCTTCAAACCTTCCTCCGGGGGTTCCGCACAGTCTTTGAGGAACCAGGCCGCACTTCTTCGGCGGCCGCAGCGCTGCTCCGGCTACGTCAGGGCGACACCACAGTCGGTCAGTATTCCGTGCAGTTTCGCACTCTCGCTTCGGAGCTGGACTGGAACAACGAAGCGTTGGTGGCGACATTTTGGCAAGGCCTCTCGGGGCGAATCAAGGACGAGCTCGCCGCTCGGGATCTACCAGCTGCCTTGGATGACCTAATCCATTTGGCCACCCGAGTGGATATTCGCTTCGCCGAAAGGCAACAGGAGCTCCGCCTACAACGGGAAACCGTCCGTCCACGCCGTTTCCCCCGCTTGGCTCCCACGTTCCAGCGGTCACCTCTTCCTCCTCCGTTGGTCTCTGAAGAAGAACCTATGCAGGTCGAGAGAGCCCACCTGTCCCAGGAGGAACGTTCACAGCGTCGCCAGAAGCAGCTGTGTTTCTATTGTGGCGGTTCTGGCCACTTCATTGGGGACTGTCCGGTGCGCCCGGGAAACTTCCGCACCTAGGGCTCGTAGGAGAGGCAACCCTAGGTGTCAGAACGGCCTCTCCCCGTCTGACCATGCCCGTATACATTGGTGCTTCTCCGGACAGCACCTTTCAGGCCACCGCCTTTATTGATTCTGGATCGGCAGGAAATTTCATAAGCCACGAACTTGTGACCAGGTTTCGTCTCCCGGTGACTCCGTTGCAGAAACCCATATTTGTGTCTTCGGTCAGTGGCGAATGCCTTAAGGACGCCATCCGTTTCCGTACGGCTCCCCTCTTCCTGCAGATTGGGGCCCTTCACAAGGAAACGTTGCCACTTCTAGTCCTGCCTCGGTCCTCCTCTGAAATCCTTCTGGGCCTCCCTTGGCTGCAGGACCATACTCCGACCTTGGATTGGAGCACAGGTGAAGTCATGCGTTGGGGTTCCGCGTGTCACTCACGTTGCCTGTCTGCACCACAACTCGCTCCTCAGGTCGCTTCCCTGAAGACTACCTACGCCATATTGGGACTTTGCAGATGTTTTTTCGGAGAGGCAGGCCGAAACGCTCCCTCCTCACCGGCCTTACGACTGTCCCATTGACCTGCAACCTGGCTGTACTCCTCCCAGAGGCCGGGTTTATCCACTCTCCGTCCCGGAGACTAAGGCGATGTCTGAATACATCAAGGAGAACCTCCGCAAAGGGTTTATCCGTAAGTCCTCGTCTCCGGCAGGAGCCGGCTTCTTCTTCGTGGGAAAAAAAAGATGGGTCTCTCAGGCCCTGCATCGACTATCGGGGCTTAAATAAAATCACCATAAAGAATCGCTACCCTCTGCCCTTGATATCGGAACTCTTCGACCGCCTGCGTGGCGCGAAAATATTCTCCAAGCTGGATCTTCGCGGTGCTTATAATTTGATCCGTATTAGAGAAGGCGACGAGTGGAAAACAGCGTTTAATACGCGGGATGGCCACTTCGAGTATCTGGTTATGCCTTTCGGTCTCTGCAACGCTCCTGCTGTATTCCAAAGCTTCGTCAATGAGATCTTCCGGGACCTACTCTACAGCTGTGTTATTGTCTACTTGGACGATATCCTAATCTTTTCTCCGGATCTCGTAACTCATCGCCACCACGTTCGCCAGGTCCTCAGGCGACTCCGTACCCATCAGCTTTTTGCCAAACCAGAGAAGTGTCTCTTCGAACGCACCAGCCTGCCCTTTTTAGGGTACATCGTCTCTGATAAGGGCCTCCGGATGGATCCCTCAAAACTCTCCGCAGTGTTGCAGTGGCCACAACCGGTGGGCCTTCGGGCCATTCAACGATTCCTAGGATTTGCCAATTATTATAGACAATTTATCCCACATTTCTCTACGCTTGTGGCTCCTCTGGTGGCTCTAACCAAGAAAAACGCCAATCCCAAGTCCTGGCCCCCGGAAGCTCAAGAAGCCTTCAGCCGTCTCAAATCTGCGTTCGCGTCTGCTCCGGTTCTGTCTCGCCCGGACCCGAACCGCCCCTTCATTCTGGAAGTGGATGCCTCCTCGGTGGGTGCCGGTGCTGTCCTCCTGCAGAGGTCCTCCTCGGGTAAACTGCATATGTGTGGATTCTTCTCCAAAACTTTCTCTCCGGCCGAGAAGAATTATACCATAGGGGATCGCGAATTACTGGCCATAAAGCTGGCTCTAGAAGAGTGGCGTCACCTGCTGGAGGGGGCTCGTCACCCTATTGATATTTTCACCGACCATAAAAACCTCCTATATCTTCAGTCGGCTCAACGCCCTGAATCCCCGGCAGGCTAGATGGTCCTTTTTTTTTTTTTTCGCCCGTTTGAACTTCCTGCTAACATTTCGCCAGCCGGGATAGAGAACGTCAAAAGCAGACGCCCTATCTCGCGCCTCTGATACGGTGGGTCTCGACTCTCCTCCACAGCACATTGTCCCTCTGAAACGCCTCGATCACGGCTGCCCCGTGGATCTTCAACTTGTGCCCCCCGGGAAGACGTATGTGCGCCCTGCTTTGCGGCTTAGAATCCTGAAGTGGGGACATTCTTCCCGAACAGCTGGGCATCCAGGAATCCATAAGTCTCTTCAGCTGGTCTCCCGCTACTATTGGTGGCCCACTCTTGCTCAAGACGTCAGGGACTTTGTGCTGGCCTGCTCCTCCTGTGCCCGAAATAAGGTTCCTCGCCTCAAGCCCGCGGGCCTTCTTCAGCCTCTCCCTGTGCCGGAAAAACCCTGGACCCATGTCGCCATGGACTTTGTGAAAAAAGAAAAGAAAACCACGGAGGGGCGCTCCTTATAGTGAAGTATATCGAGACGATATTGGTGAAATATACTTATGTATATAAACTCACCTAGTGCAGTTGTGCGACTAATTTAGAGGCACAACTCTCATAAGCGTGTATAAAGCACAGTTCAGGTTCATCTGCGGCAGCCGTGGAACTCGTCTCCAAAGCCACAAAATAAGTGGCAACGGGCATGGACCATGGGAAACCCTCAAAGAAAAAGTAGCTCCCGGCGCTCAACTATTTTAAACTCCAGGGATTACGGGGAGTTTCCAGAAAAAAGATGTTTAATACATAAACACTCTTAAAAAGGTATTAACCCTTGACAAACATAAAAAAAATTAAAATCACTGACGACGCGTTTCTCGCCGAAACCGGCGCTAACCTCAGGAATTGTTATTACAGAAAATGCCGGGAAGAACAGTCATTTAAAAGAATTCCGCACTTCTCATTGGGCAGTGAAACCGACCAATGAGAATGCGAGCGACAGAAAAGCAATGTTAGTCTATGGGGCAGGAACCAACCAATCGCCATGAGTCTAACAGTTTCAGTCATTTAAACACATAGCGCGATTGGATTCCGAGCAAGCAAGCTCCTGTCCTCCTACCCAGACAGGGAGCGAGCCGCACTCCCCTCTGTTGTTACTACACGGGCGGGGAGAAAATTAGCATTCAAATCTAAGAGCAAAATAGCTCCGATAAACGTAGCCCGCAGTGATGCACTGAATGGGCTGATGTATATAAACAAGTATGGGATACTCGTACTATTATGCCTCTATGACGAGGATAGTTCAATGGGTGATTGATTATAAGGGGGAGAAAACTCCACTCGCTCAGCTAATAAAAGAGCGAATAACGCTCTCTAAAAATTGTCACAATATTTCATCGCTCACTGAGATGACAGTGTGGTGAACAATATCTGAATACACAATAGTTAAATTGCATTGAAAATCCCATCTCCCTGCAGGGGTATAAAAGAGCTAAATATAAAAATATACATAGGAAAAACAAAATTGGTCACTAATTTATCTAAGATCTTAGCAAACGTGGTATAGCCAAAAGTCGGGCATTACCCAAAGCATCATGACTCTGTAGGATTCCGATACAGCACAGTGGTCAAATCGGCCAACCGTGCTAGTGTTCCTACATATCAGTGTTTAATCTGAAAGCGCTTCTATCGGCGCATTACTGAGGTTTTTCAATAGATGTCTACTGCATAACCAGGATTGGTTAAATCCTGGAAGGCTCAACTCTAGGAACCAATAGAAAAAAGAGCTACTTACACCATGTTTTTCTATGGGGAAGTAGCTCGGTATATGATTGGCTATATAAAAAGAGGCTCGACGCCTTCAGCCAATAGGAAAACGAGCGACGCTCTATGGGAATTATAATGGGGTTTTTTTCTTTTTTACTCCAATGCTCGTCTCTAGAGCATATATAGTTAGTTCTGGTTATAATGCAACTCAGAAATAGTGGAATATAATCTAATCTCATAGAAAAGAAGAGAGAGATATAGCTCGATCCATATCTGGAATAGAGGACAAGGAGCTCAACTCAATCAGCCCCCAGGACAAGACGATGTCTGTACAATTTCTTTACATTAAACCCCTTATATAAGGTATAATAGAGGATGTGTATGGAGAGTAGGTTAAAAGAAATCGTATATACACGATAGACATCAGAGGAGTTCTTCAATAGATGAGCTCCACTGCTTCATTCATCCCCTTAGGGCGTATGGTCTGGAGTTTAAACATCCAAAAGGTTTCCGCTTCTGTAGAAGCTGAAACCTATTGGATTTTGGTTTGGGGGGAAAAACCCGGTCTTTGGGGTTATTCTCAGGGGCTAAAATTTGTCATGATATCAAAGA
>JAODAL010086596.1:0-10200 GCA_025379985.1 Phyllomedusa bahiana | reverse complement strand
TCTTTGGCTGTGAAAAAAAAATCAAATGTATTACTGGGAGAGAAGTTTAGACCTCTACTTAATACATCACATTGAATTGGAGTCAAGTCCCTAGTGGATAAATTAATTACCTCCAGTTTGTTCTTTGATTTTTTAGCATCATTAATAGGAGAATTTTTTTCTTTTTCCAATACCTTTTTCCCTCATATTATGCAACGTATTATCATTTGAAATATGATCCAATTTAGGAATTCTCCTGTCTCTCAGTCATTGATGATCTTCCATAGATGTTGATGATGATACAGAACTTGAACGAGACCTTTATTGAGGAGTAGATCTCTATTTTCTCCATTTATAGACCCTGTCTGTTTGTAAACACTGAGATCCCTTTGAAATATTTTTCTTTTTATCGAAACTATATCCTTTTCCCACTTGGAAAAATACTCATTGAATTTTAACAGTAATTCTTTAGAAAGTTTTTTTAAAAACTTTTTTCAATTTCTTTTTCTATAGCTATTAGAGTTGATTTATTTGATTGAATTAATAATCCCATTAAACCACAAGAGCATTGATTAGCCACCTCTTCCCATTCACAAACATCCATGTTGAAAGAGGGTAAAACATGAACCCTAAGTCCCCTTGGTATCAGGCCCCTAGCAAGATATTTATCCAAAAATACCTTCTTCCACAAACTTTTTATATGTTTATTAAACAAATTCTTCAATTTAGTAAATAATTATCTGTATTCATCATCACTATTGAAAATCATATTGGAGTCATCACGAAAAACATAATTGAGCTTAGAGAGTCACGTATGCTCATGTGCTCTATAATCCATATTGGCTTGAAGGCATAAAGCTGTGGAAAACACAGAGAAGATAATTAGTATAACCAAAAAAGGCCCAAGCAACATTTAGCGAAGTAGATAGAGTATACAGTATTATATCTAAAAAGGTACTAATTGCTCCAAAGGGTTTACATACCAGACCAAATAATGAAGACATGGAGGATTTGTTCCCATAAAATACAATTCAATCTTTAGTAGATAACAAATTTTAACAAACATAATAAAATAGGACGACTACAACAGGTATGTGGCTAGGCACAAATAAGGAGCCAAAAAAGTCATATATCCATCAAAGACCAAGGAATAGCACAAACTATAAATATATTAAAGTGTAAGTGCAACATTACCTTAGTGCTAATAGCCTCATCAGTAAATATCAGGTATGAAGAATAAAGAAAGTTCACGGCAATGGGATAAGCTCACCCACATGTATCAGCCACAAGCTCCTACGCACATTTTACACTTTCTTCCTCAGGGGGTGTGATACAAACACTTGCGATATATGTGTGTATCTGTCTCACTAGGGGACTTAAACATGCCAACATTTCATTGCTCATATAACATACTGTACTACCTTGAAAAAGGAGTGTCCATTATCTCTTCACTTTTTCCCTATTTATGGGGTGAAAACCCTATACATAGTTAGTATTTCCATAATACCCTAGTGTATATAATGAATTCATTATTTGTCGCACACAGAGAACAGCATAACCCCCTTCCCCCAGAAAAAAAAATTGTGCCAAGACTGTTTTCTTCTCGTCTGATCCCCAAAAACTGGAATACAAAGCACTCAAAGAGGCACATAAACTCATAAACTGTGCCAATGAAAAGTACAAATCTTCCCACAAAAACATAATCCTTTATAGCTTGGTTAAAGAAAAAATAAAAATGTTATAAATCTTATAATGTGGAGACACACATTCTTTAAAGTGTTGTTGTTCAAAAGTAAAAAAAAAAAATAAAAAAAATAAACTCAATAATTGATATACTACACAATAAATATTGTAAATTTAAAATGGCCAAAAAAACTGCATTGTGTTATATCTTACAGAAAGAATAAAATTTAAGCTATATTTAATTTAATTTAAGTTATATTTATCGAAAAAATGGCGCTATTAACTAAATCTTAAGAAAAGTTATATAACAATAAAAAAACAAAAAACATTAAGGCCTAAAATATGCTTGTAATTAATGGGTTAAACCCATAGTCCAAACATCTGGCACATGCTCAGACTTCTCTATAAGGTTACACTATTTTTATGTGGTTTAGTTCACTATCAAACCGCCAAAGTATTTGCCGAATGACACCACATGCTAAGTCATCCCTCTTCCTGCAAAGTCACATCCCTTTTGTTGGACACAGAAGTGTTTAAAAACCTACAATACATAAATAAATGCATGTACGTCAGCATTTTGGTACAACTTGCTCAAGAGTTCATGCACAATTGCTATAATACATGTAGCCTAATGTGTACTAAAATTGATAAATTGTGTATTTTTAAAAAAAAATAATACCATGGACCTGCTACAGCTAAAAATACATATATTTCTAAATAAAAATGTTGACAAAAGACTGATTGCTGTTTTTTTTTATTCAGTTATGTCTATAGAATCCTCAGGAGAAAGGAGAAAAAAATCTTAATACAAAGGGCCTCATATATAAAAACTTTCTAAGTCTAAGAGTTTCTTTGCTTTCTAAGTCTTTCTTTTTTAGAGCACGATATGAAATAAAAGGGAGCTCTGATTGGTTGCCATGTCCCCCAAACTGTTTTTAATAGAGGAATTTCCTAATTGATTATATTTGCTGAGTCTTCTTCTCTTCTTCTGTAATGCAATATTATAGTTCAATTCTGACCATGAAGGTGCATTGGGAAAGAATAGCTTTTATTCATTTGTATCAGCAACAATATTGAGGAAAGCTGCATGCACTATATTGAGTCAAGCGAAAACATTACAACAATCATATATTTCATGAAAGGGACACTACCATTTACAGAGAGCTCAATAAGTCATGTTTATCTCTAACATCTCATCTTCCTTCACCTCTTCATCTTTATTAAAAATACACAATATGGGCGACATGTATGAATCTCTCCACGTCGGAGCGCATGTTTTCGCCAGTTTTCTGGGGAAATTTTCGCCTCATGTATGTCGGCGCCGAGGTGCGCTCATACATGCAGTGTAAAGTCCGCCGCACCTCGCCAGTGTGTGCGGCGCAGCGCGGGACTTAGGCGCAGTGCGGGGCTGCGCCTAAGATTCGCCGCCCGAGGTAGTGCGCTCATACATGCCGTGTAAAGTCCGCCGCGGCTTGCCAGTGTGTGAGACGCAGTGCGGGGACTTAGGCGCAGAGCGGGACTGCGCCTAATATTCGCCGTCCGAGGAGGTGCGCTTATACATGCGGGGAAAAGTTCACCGCGCCTCGCCAGTGTGTGGGGCGCAGTGCGGGACTTAGGCGCAGTGTGGGACTGCGAAAAATCATTAAAAATGTCCGTGCGGCATAGAGTATAAATCAAAAAATCGCCTTTCTTAGGTGTAAAACATTATCTGAAAAAGAGCTCAAACCTACTAAAAAAATACATAAATAAAATCACTTTCCAAAAATCAAGAACGGCGCAACATCGGGAATTTGGATATTGAAAATTGCCGGGAAATACAGTAATTCAAATTCTGTAAGCGCTTCTCATTGGTCGGCAGAAACCAGCCAATCAGAATAGGAGCGACAGTGACCCATTAAAACCTATGGAGAAGTATTGACCAATCAAATTCAAAGGCGGGACAGTTCAAAATACAGTAAAAATGCAGAAAAGAGCTGATTGGTTGAGCTAGCGGGTGCTTGGCAATCCTGGCCAATCAGAATAGGAGCGACAGGGACCCATTATAACCTATGGAGAAGTATTGACCAATCAAATTCAAAGGCGGGACAGTTCAAAATACAGTAAAAATGCAGAAAAGAGCTGATTGGTTGAAGTAGCGGGGGCTTGGCTATCTCGGCCAATCAGAGCGCGAGCTACTTTTTCCCATTGTAGTCTATGGCCAGATCGGGGCAATGAAATCTCGGCTCTCAGCGCCGTGCAGCATGGAGTATGATTAAAAAAAACGTTTTTATTAAGTGTAAAATATTATCTGAAAAAGAGCTTAAACCTTCTATAAACATAAATCAATGAAATCCCTAACAACGCGTTTGTCACCGAGACCGGCGCTACATCAGGAATTGGGATTTAGAGAATTGCCGGGAAATACAGTAATTCAAATACTGTAAGCTCTTCTCATTGGTCGGCAGAAACCAACCAATCCGAATAGGAGCGACAGTGAACCATTATAAGCTATGTAGACGTTAGGACCAATCAAATTCAAAGGCGGGACATTTCAAAATACAGAAAAAAGGCTGAAAAGAGCTGATTGGTTGAGCCCAGGCGGCAGATATGAATCCACCAATCATATGTAGTGTGTCTATTTTGAGTGGAGAAAGAAGGGCGCGATAGAAGGGCACCCTAAAAGTTATTACTGTCTATGGGAAATATTCTAGTACTGTGATTGGTTGGGGGGAAGAGGGGCTCGTCCAGCTTAGCCAATCAGAGGGTGAGCTACCTTCTCATAGAGTTCTATGGGGAAAAGAAAAGGCAGAGCGAGCTGTTTGTGATTGGCTAAGTTAAAAGAGGCGTGGTTATTTGGACCAATGGGAGAGCGAGCGACGCTCTTATGGGTTTTCTAATGAAATCTATAATAAAACTGTACATGGCAGAAATAAAATGATAAGACTCACGAAGTTGTACCGATCTCTATATAAAATGAACAATAATATGGGGGTAACGAAAAAAAATATTAATTCAATAAATTCATTTATATTTCTTTATTTTCGTTACACCCATACTATTGATCATTGGCTAACAAAAATAAACAAATAAAAATGAATTTATTGAATTAATATTTTTTTTTTAGTTACCCCGAATTGGTTTCTGCCGACCAATGAGAAGAGCTTACAGAATTTGAATTACTGTATTTCCCGGCAATTCTCTATATCGCAATTCCTGATGTAGTGCCGGTCTCGGCGACAAACGCGTTGTTAGGGATTTGATTGATTTATGTTTATAGAAGGTTTAAGCTCTTTTTCAGATAATATTTGACACCTAATAAAAACGATTTTTTAAAATCATACTCCATGCCACACGGCGCTGAGAGCCGAGATTTCATTGCCCCGATCTGGCCATAGACTACAATGGGACAAAGTAGCTCGCGCTCTGATTGGCCGAGATAGCCAAGCCCCCGCTAGCTCAACCAATCAGCTCTTTTCTGCATTTTTACTGTATTTTGAACTGTCCCGCCTTTGAATTTGATTGGTCAATATTTCTCCATAGGTTATAATGGGTCCCTGTCGCTCCTATTCTGATTGGCCAGGATTGCCAAGCCCCCGCTAGCTCAACCAATCAGCTCTTTTCTGCATTTTTACTGTATTTTGAACTGTCCCGCCTTTGAATTTGATTGGTCAATACTTCTCCATAGGTTTTAATGGGTCACTGTCGCTCCTATTCTGATTGGCTGGTTTCTGCCGACCAATGAGAAGCGCTTACAGAATTTGAATTACTGTATTTCCCGGCAATTTCCAAGATCCTAATTCCTGATGTTGCGCCATTCTAGATTTTTGGAAAGTGATTTTTTATTTTTTTATTTGAAGGTTTGAGCTCTTTTTCTGATGTTTTACACCTAATAAAAGCGATTTTTTGGGAATCATACTCCATGCCTCACGGAGCTGAGCGCTGAGATTTCTTTTGCGATCTTCTATATGTTTCCTCTCATGTTACGTTCTCGCTTCAATTCGCCTCCTCCGGCTCATTTAGAC
This sequence comes from Phyllomedusa bahiana, assembly GCA_025379985.1. Classification (NCBI taxonomy): domain Eukaryota; kingdom Metazoa; phylum Chordata; class Amphibia; order Anura; family Hylidae; genus Phyllomedusa; species Phyllomedusa bahiana. Next base: position 4,537 of record JAODAL010086596.1, on the reverse strand, counting down.
CACAATCAACTAGGTCTGCCTGTCGGAGTTGGCGAGTGCTGCAATGCGCCGCACTTTGCCGACCCGCGATCGTACATGCCTCGGAGTATTCGAATGAGCCACGTCCCACCCCAGAACGCCCACATCGCTCCCATTACACGCCCCTTCATGTGAGGCGCATCTGAAAGTGGCGAAGGCTGCGCCTAACATCGCATCCCTGCGTCCGACAGGGGATTCGGGCCGGTGAGGCGAAGTATACACCAGAAAACAGGCGCAAATCCCGTGCATACATGTCGCCCTATGTGTCTATTTGGCAAACCTATTGTATGAATACAAGATTTCATTACTCATTTCTGAATTTAGCTGCCACTAACATATTGCCTAAAGCAGAATAGCGCAGAAAGAATATTCATATCTTGCCACAAGCATGGGGTTAATATGACAGCACTGTGCCTTCTTCAGAAGTAAATTAAAATAACTCAAAAAGCAGAATGGTGACACCTTTGTGTAATAGCTGGTTGCACATTAAGGAATTGCTGTACATTATTAAAAAATTATTAAACCTAATGTTGAGTGGCTAAAATATTACACCAAAATATCTTATGGTAAGAATTGGCGGTATGGCCACAGAGTCCTGCCTCCTATATGGCCATTGGCAGTCACATTGAAGGCGAGACTACTGGTCGCGCCATGGCTGTACCATCTATGCCTTCCCTTAAAGCCTTGAAAATAGACTTAAAAATTTCACACAGGCTCCACAGTCACTGTAATACTTCTCTGACGGAAACTTGTTGCATCGGCTACCATGCAAAGGTGGCCATACATGCTTGAATGCCCCCATTAAAGATTTTGGAATTTATAGAAATAGCAAAAAAAAACATTTTTATTTTCTATTCCATTTGTTCCTCCTCTTCGGGGGACAAACATCTTTTTATTTCAAAACAGCCTCACGTTTCTACCCTCATTAAGTTATGCCACTAAAAAAAATCCAAAAATCACATTTAAAAACTTAAAAACCCCCTAACCCCCTGGGATTTGCATACGTCCAGGGTTTTTTATTCACCACCTAACATGTAAAATAAGCTACATCCCGCCATGGGCCCACCAGATCACTCCGGGGTGGGGGGGGGGCAGTTAACCCCTTTTAATTTCCGACCGATAGTCTAATAACTAAGGAGCCCAAGGGGGAACTATATTTTCCGAACTGTCTGTGACGACACCTTCCCCCTCCGGCCCTTTTGGGGGCTTCGGGCATGTGACTGACAGTTGTCATAGAAACTATACACAGCAAAACTAATATTTTTCAAAAGAAGAGCATCTAAATCACTAAATGAAATCCCCAAATCGAAAAGAAAAAAAAAATTTTTAAAAAAAGGAAAAAAAAAAGTAACTCAAAACATAAACAAAAAAAAGAAAAAGAAAAAAAAAAACACGTACACCCCCTTTTCCCTTTTACAAACCCAACCCCCCAAAAAAATCAAAAAATAAATACCCAAATTTGGTACGCCGCTTGTAAAAAAAAAAAATTTATGCCTCAAAAACAGCAATGCAAAAAATATTATTTTACAACAAAAATATTTTTTTTTTTTTTTTTAAAGTGCTCAACTAAAAAAAATCAATAAATTGGATTCACTGAAATCGACACCCACAGTAAAAAAACTTATCACGGATACTGGGGTAACCTTTTAAAAAAAAAAAAAAACCCAAACACAGAATGCAGTTTTTTTCGCACCCTGCCTTCCAAAAAAAAAATTTTTCGAACTGATCAAAAACTTTTCCCCCCCAAAAATGAAAACCAAAAAAACGCACCACCCCCCAAAAAAAAAAGCCACACACACTTGACCAAAAAATAAAAAAGTTATGGGTCTCAACTATGCATGCAAAAACGTTTTCCTTTTTGAATAAAAAAGTTTTTATTGTGAAAAGAGTAAAAAATTAAAAAAATATACAAAATTTGTATCGCGTAAAAACGCATTGACCTCTGAGTAAAACAGCATTCATTTATACCGCACAGTGTTTGGGTGTAAAAAAAAAAAATAAAAAAAAACTACAGGTTGCTGTATTTTGTTCAAAAACCCTCTCAAAAACCTTAATAAAAAAGTAAAAAAAGGTCATATGCCCCCCAAAAAGGTACCAAAAAAAAACATCAATTTCCCCCTGCAAAAAACAAGCCCCCCACACAACTCTGCAACAGCAAAATAAAAAAATTTTTGGGGTCAGAATAGACAACATAAAAAAAGCAATTTTGTATAGACATATTTCTATTATGTAAAAGTAATAAAACAAAAAATATAAAAATGTAAATCATTGCAATTGTCCAACCCCATATAAATTTTCATTCATTTAAACGCACGGCGAAGCTGTAAAATTGAAACCCAAAAAAAAATGGCAAACTATGTTGGAAAACACCTTTGGGGGTCATATACTCCCACACCCCCTGATTTTTCCTTAAGGGGTGAGTTTCCAATATGGGGGGCTTTTTTTGGTGTTTATTTTAATTTTTAAACCCCTTTGGGTGCCCCCCAAACCTGAAAAGGGGCCCTAAAAAATTTTATTGAAAGAGAAACCCCAAGTCCCCGTAGGTCTCCTCCTATCTAGGCTTTGGTTTTACCAAATAATGCACTAGGCCCCAAAAGGGAAAACTCTAAAAATGGCAGACCTGGGGGGAAAGATATTAATTGATTTACATGGGCACATTTTCCGTTTTCATGAATAATAATAAATTTGAAAATTCAAAAAAAGTGAAATTTTGAAATTTTTACCCCACTTTTCTTTTAAGTTCTTAAAAAACCTAAATAAAAAAACCCTTTCTAAACACGTTGTAAATACAAAAGGGGTTCTTGTTTCTTAATGGGTATTTAGGGGGCTCTAACATCAGGCCCCTCCCAAAACCACGTCAAAACGGAGTTATGTCGTAAAAAAAAAAAAACTTTAAAAATGATGCAACCTATTGGGACATATGGAAATGCAAGAAACTATTTTGTGGTGAATAATTATCTGTCTTGCACACAGAAATTTTTGAAATTTCAAAATGCCAAATTTTTCAAAATTTTCACGGAATTTTTAGATTTTTCACAAACAAACAATAGTTGTATGGACCAAAATTTTTTACTAACTGAAAGCACAACGTGTCATGAAAACAATCTCTGAATCGCATGGATAGGTAAAAGTGTCAAAAATTTATTCTCACATAAAGTGACACATGCCAGATTTCAAAAATAGGGCTGTGTCAAAACTGTCTGGGTCTTTAAGGGGTTAAATAATTAATTTGCATTTTTTTGCATGAAATATGTATTTGATACAATAGAATAACATAACTTAATATTTGGCACAGAAAACTTTGTTTGCAATTGCATAGGTCAGACATTTCCTGTAGTTCTTGACAAAGTTTGTACACACTGCAGCAGGGATTTTGGCTCACTCCTCCATACAGATCTTCTCCAGATCTTTCAGGTTTCTGGGTTGTCACTAGGCCACATTGAGTTTCAGCTCCCTTAAAAGATTTTCGATTGAATTCAGGTCTGGCTAGGCCACTTCAGTATCTTGACATGCTTCTTATGGAGCCACTCCTTTTTTGCCCTCTTTGTGTTTCTGGTCATTGTCCTGCTGGAAGACCCAGCCAGGACCCCGCTTCAATGCTTTTATTGAGGGAGAGAGGTTGATGTCCAAAATCTCGCAATAAATGGCCCCATCCATCCTTCAATACTTTGCTGTCATCCCCTTTGCAGAAAAGCAGCCCCAATTTATGATGCCTTCACTCCATGCTTCACGGTGTTCTTCTCCCTCTTCATCCTTCTTCATCCTCTATATGCGCCAAGTGGAGTTGATAACAAAAAGTTATATTTTTGTCTAATCTGACCACATGACTTTCTCTCCATACCTCCTCTGTATCATCCAGATGGTCAATGGTGAACTTCAAACTAGCCTGGACATGTGCTGACGTGAGGCTTGCATGCCCTGGAAGATTTTAAATTTATATATATATATATAGAGGAGAAGAGAGAGAGAGGAGGGAGAGAGAGAGAGAGAGAGAGAGAGATCTGGTGATGTTGCAAGTTTTCCCACCTACAAACAATGAAGTGGTCTATAATTTTTATTGTAGGTGCACTTCAACAATGAAAGGCAGGATCTAAAAAAAATCCAGAAAATCGCATTGTATGATTTTTAAATAATTAATTTGTATGTTATTGCATGAGAAAAGTATTTGATCACCTAGAATCAGCAAGAATTCTGGCTCTCACAGACCTATTAGTTTTTCTATAAAATCCTTCCTACTCTGCATTCATTAATTGTATTAATTGCACCTGTTTGAACTTGTTACCTGTATAAAGAACAAATGTCCACACACTCAATCAATCGCACTCCAACCTCTCTACCTACAAAGAATGAACTGGTCTGCATTTTTTATCATAGGTACACTTCAACCGTGAGAGACAGAATCTGAAAAAAATATAGAAAATCACATTGTAAGTTATTACACTTCTCGAATTTTTGTAAATTAAAATAAACTTTTCATTGGGGCAGCAATGAAATATAACAATAAAAATCCCTAAAAAAA
>JAODAL010086595.1:0-10201 GCA_025379985.1 Phyllomedusa bahiana | reverse complement strand
TTGGGAAGTAAAAATAACAAATACATTAAAAATAAGCCCAAAGGGATCACACATTTAATTTTGTTCCCATTCACAAAACTCACCAGGAGAAAGTGAGCGCGCTAGAGGAAAATACAGGATTAACCAGGATCAGCAAAAAAGTAATTTGTACTGACTGCCCCAGAAAATATGAGTGCAGCTCTGGAGGAAAAATACAGGAATAATCAGATCTTACAGGATAAGTAATATATTACAGTGACGCACCCAAAATATGAGGCAGTTTTGGGGATAATACGGGATGCGACCGGATCAGTACGGGATAATATTGTATGACAGTGACTGCACCACAGATAGTGAGTGATTGGGAGGAAATACATATGTAACTAGGATCATACAGGATAAGTAATGTATGTACATGACTGATAGCAAATATGAGTGCAGCCGGGGAAATACAGGATGAATTAAATCGTACAGGATAAGTAAGTATGTACGTGATTTGCACCAAGAATAGTGGGGGCAGCTCTGGAAATACAGGATGAAAAACTCAAAATCGTACGGGATAAGTAATGTAGTACAGTGACTGCACCAGCAGAATAGTGAGTGCAGCTCTGGAGGATAATACAAGATGTATGGATTTTCTCCATGCTGGGAGTTGTAGTACCCCAACAGCTGGTGAGAGACCAGGTTCAATAATTGGTGGAGTTCCAAGAAGTTTTATGTCGTACAAAGCATCGTTTTGTGGAATTTCCACATATTTTTTGCTTCCTCAGTCATTTAGATTCTGGAATTCTTGTGGTCCCGGCGGGTACCCCGGCCCCCCCAAAGATTGGGGCTCCTCGCCCCCTTCCCCCGTGTGGTGAGGGCCCCGCTTCCCCTTTCCCCCACCCCTCCCATCTCAGCTTCCCCTACCCCCCAATCCGATACAAAGGGCCCCAAGCAAGGCCACGGAGCAGCGCTGCGTGGAGCTATGTATGTATCACCCGAAAGCTTGTGTCTTGTCCTGATCCTTTACTTACATAGAATACAAACTATTGGGTTATTTCCATTTCTTCGGGGACTTTTCTGTTTGAACTCGAAAACGAAAGTATATTCTGCACAACAACAAATGAATAAACTCCGGGGGCCCAATTTAAAGGGCAGGAAATTTTATTGAACAGTAGCTTAAAAAGGGGCTGGAGCGTTTTAAGAGGAGCGGGGATACAGGTCACATAGGATGTAAATTTTCTCTGGTTAATCATATGGGGCATTATGAGGAGCGGCTGATTCAGCCACATAGGATGTAAATTTTTGGTTATATCATACTGGGAAAATTATAAGAGGAGGCTGATATCATCACATAGATGTATGTCTTGGTTATTCAGTACTGGAGTTTTTAAAAAGGGAGCGGCTGATATCAGTCAAAGGATGTAATGTCTGGGGTTATATCATACTGGAGCGTTAAAGAGGAGCGGGGGAATAGCACATAGGATGTAATGTTGGGAGGTTATTTCAGTACGGGAGCGTTAAAAGGGGGCGGCTGTATCGTCACATGGGTTTAAAGTCCTGTTATTCATACTGGAACATTATAAGGGGACGGCTGATATCAGTAAAATGGGATGAATGTCTGGGGGTTATTCAGTACTGGACTTTAAAAAGGGGAGGGGGCTGATATCACCACATGGGATGTAATGCTCGGGTTATACAACGGGAGCGTTATAAGGGAGCGGCTGATATCGTCACATGGATGTAAGTTTTTGGTTATATCTTCTGGAGCGTTATAAAGAGGACGGCTGATACGTTAATAGGGTTTAATGTCTTTTTAATCAGTACTGGAGCGAAAAAAAAGGGGAGGTGATACAGTCACATGGGAAATTTTGTCTGGGGTTTTTATTCAGTTGGGCGTTTAAGAGGAGACTGAATCAGTCCATAGTGTAATGTATCGGGTTTATCATAGGAACGTTTAAAGGAGCGGTGATATCTCACATAGGATTATGTGTTGGTTATATCATATGGAGCGTTAAAGAGGACGGCTATAACCACATGGGATGTAATGTTGGGGGTTATATCAGTAGGGAGCGTTAAAGAGGATGGCTGATATCTCACAAGGAGTAATGTCTCGGTTATATCATCTGGGCTTATAAGCAGGGCGTATCAGTCACATAGGATGTAATGTCCTGGTTATATCATACTGGAGCGTTTATAAGGAGCGGCTGTATCAGTCACTGGGTTGTAATGTTTTGGGTTTATTCATACTGGGGGTTTAAGAGAGGGGGTGATATCATCACAAGGATGTAATGTCGGGGGTTTATATCAGTAGGGAGCGTTAAAGGGGAGGGGCTGATATCAGTAAAATAGGATGAAATTCTTGGGGTTATATGTACGGGCTTTATAAGGGGAGCGGCTGATATCATTAAAAAGGAGAATGTCTCGGGGTTAATATACTGGGCGTTATAAAGAGGAGGGCAAATTCAGTCAATGGATGTAATGTCTGGAGGTTATATCAGTAACGGGGAGCGTTATAAAGGGGGCGCTGATATCAGTTACATAGAGTAATTTCGGGTTATATCGTAGGGGCTTTAAAAAGAGGAGGGCTGATTCAGTTAATGGGATGTAATGTCTGGAGGTTATATCATCGGGAGCGTTATAGGAGAGGCTGATATCTCCATAGGAGTAATGTATCGGTTTATATCAGTACGGGAAACGTTTAAGGGGGGTAAAATTTCATCACATAGGTGTAATGTGTTGGTTATATCAGTAGGAGCGTTAAAGGAGCGGCTGATATCACACATGGGTTAAATGTCTGGGGGTTTATATCATACGGAGCGTTATAAGAGGATGGCTGATATCAGTAAAATAGGAAAAATGTCTCGGTTATATCAGTATGGGCGTTATAGGGAACGGCTATATCATTTCACATGGATGTAATGTTTTGGGTTATATCAAAAATGGGCGTTAAAGGGGAGGGGTGATTCATCCATAGGTTGAATGTCTCTGGTATATCAGTACTGGAGCGTTATAAGAGGGGGGGCTGTTTTCAGGCACATGGGATGAAATTTTGGGAGGTTATACAGTACTGGAGCGTTTAAGGGGGAGCGGCCTGTTCATCCATAGGAGAAATGTCGGGGGTTTTTTAAATCGTCTGGAGCGTTAAAAAGAGGAGCGCTGAATCGTCCAATAGGAGTAATGTCTCTGGTTTATCAGTACGGGAGCGATTAAAAAGGGGGGCTGTATCAGTACATAGGAGAAATTTTCTGGAGGTTATATCTACGGAGTTTATAAAAGCGGCGGGGTTTACAGCCATAGGTGAATTTGGGTTAATAGTATGGACTTATAAGAGGACGGCTGATACTAAAATGGGAGTAATGTGTTGGTTATATCATACTGGAGGTTATAAGGGGAGCGGTTTTATTCAGCCACATAGGATTAATTTTGGAGGTTATATCATATGGGGGTTATAAGAGGAGGGCTGATATCAGTCAATAGGATTAAGTTTTGGTTATATCAGAAAGGGGGGAGCGAAAAAGCGGAACGGTGATACACAATAGGAGTATGTCTTGGGTTATTCAGTAGGGAGGTTAAAAGGGGAGCGGTATACAGAAAAAGGTTTAAAAGTCTCTGTTTTATCAGTAGGAGCGTTATAAAGGAGGGGCTGAAATATAAGGGATGTAATGTCTGGGGGTTATATCGAATGGACGTTATAAGAGGGGGTGATATCAGTCCCTGGATGAAATGTCTGGGGGTTATTCAGTACTGGAGCGTTATAAAGGAGCGGCTGATATCATCCTGGGATGTAATGTCTGGTTATATATACGGGCGATATAAAAGGAGCGGCTGTATCAGTCACATAGGATGTAATGTCGGGGGTTATTCAGTAGGGCATTAAAAGGAAGGGGCTAAAACAGTACATGGTGTAATGTTGGAGGTTATTCTACGGGAGCGTTATAAGAGGAGCGGCTGATATCAGTCACATATTGTAATGTCTCTGGTTTATCATACGGGAGCGTTTAAAGAGGGGGTGATATCATCACATGGGATGTAATGTTTGGTTAACAGTACGGGGAGCGTTATAAGGGGACGGCTGATTCATCCTTAGGATGTAATGTCTTGGTTATATCGTACGGAGGTTTAAAGCGGAACGTGATATCATAAAATGGGATGAAAAAAAAAAAAAAAAAAAAAAAAAAAAGTTTTGGGTTATATCAGTACGGGACGTTATAAGAGGAGGGGTGATATCATACTTTGGTTTTAAATGTCTTGGTTATATATACTGGAGCTTTATAAGAAAAGGCTGAACATCACATGGGTTTAAAGTCTGGGGGTTATATCGTAGGGACGTTATAAAAGGAGGGCTGATACATCACATAGGTTTAATTTTGGGGGTTATATCATACTGGACGTTATAAGCGGAGCGGCTGATTCATCCATTGGTTGTAATTCTCGGGTTATATCAGTTCTGGAGCGTTATAAGAGGGGGGCAAATTTCAGTCACTAGGGATGTAAGTTGGGGGTTATATCAGTACTGGAGCTTATAAGGGGAGCGGCTGTACAGTAATGGGAGTAAGTTCGGGTTATTCATACTGGGAGCAATAAAAGAGGAGGGGTTGATTCGTCACATAATTAATGTTGGAGGTTATTCGTACTGGGGAGCTTTTTGGGGCCCCTAAAAATCATCACATAGGATGTAATGTCGGGAGGTTATTCAGTACGGGTGTTAAAAGGGGGAGGGGTGTACAGTCACATAATGAAATTCGGTTAATCATTTACTGGGGGTTAAAGGGGGAGCGGCTGATATAGTACATAGGATGAAAGTTTTGGGGTTTTATCAGAAAGGAGGTTATAAAGGGCAGCTGAATCAGTCAATGGGATTAATGTCTCTGGTTAACCTACTGGGCGTTAAAGAGGGGGCTATATCATTTAAATGGGATGTAATGTCTGGGGTTATATAGTACGGGACGTTAAAAGGGGAGGGGTATAATCACATAGGATTAATATTGGGTTAATCATCTGGACTTTATAAGCTACATGCCAACCCCGTTTTTGGGGGGGGGGTCCCACTTTTTGGGGTCCCCCCCCGCCCCCCCCGGGGGGGAGTTGGCTTCCCCCCGCCCCCTAGGGGGGGGGGGGTCCTTTAATTACCGCGGCGAAAGGTACGGGGTGCGTACTTTTTGCCCGCCGGCCCGCTCCTACAGGGGGTAAAGGGGCCGCAGGGGCCGCTCACCCGCCCCGCTCTCACTGTGCAGGGGGAGGCCCGGGGGGTGCTCTCCTCCCTCCCTCCTCTCCCCTTTGTACGGGGTCTGTGCGGCCGTGCTACGATCACGGGGCGGGGGGAATGCGCGCGGCGCAGGGGAGTGACGCCGGCTGCTCTCACTTCCCCTGCGCCGCTGAAAAGATCGGGGAGGAGCTGGCCCCGCTGCGGGGCCTGGTAAGTAGTGGGTTTATTATTTTATTTTTATTAGCTTTAGGGGCCTTCCTGCTAACAGGAGGGGAACACCTGGCAAAGAGGGGCACTACCTTGCAACAAAGGGGGCATACCCGGGAAAAGAGGGGCACTACCCTTTCAACAAAGGGGGGCCCATGGCAACAGAGGGGGCCTACCCGGCAAAAAGGGGGGCCCACCTGGCTAAAAAGATGGGGGGGATACCGGCAACAGAGGGGCACTACCCTTTCAAAAAAAGGGGCACTACCTGGGGAACAGGGGGCACTACTGAAAGAAGGGGGGACTACCGCAAACAGAGGGGGCACACCTGGCAACAAAGGGGGATACCTGGCAACAAGGGGGCACTACTGCAAAAAGGGGGCCACCTTGCAACAAGGGGGCACTACCTGGGAACAGGGGGCACTACCTGGCAACAAAGGGGGCATACCTGGGGGGTAACGGGGGGGCATACCTGGCTAACAGATGGGGGGCCTACCTGGTAAAAGAGGGGGCATCTCCTGGCTAAAAAGAGGGGACATCTACCTGGTAAAATGGGGGGACTACCTGGGTAAAAGATGGGGGGGACTACCTGGCAACAAGGGGAATCACCTGGGGAACAGGGGGACATCTACTGGCAACCAATGGGGGGATCCGCAACCAATGGGGGGATACCCCGGGAACAAGGGGCACTACCTGGGAAACAATGGGGGGGACTACCCGGCAACAATGGGGGGACTACCCGGCTAAAAATGGGGGACTACCTCTAACAATGGGGGCCCTACCTGGCTAAAAATGGGGGGACCCTTTTGGCTAAAAAAAGGGGGGGCATACCTGGCTAAAAAAGGGGGGGACCTACCTGGCTACAAAATTTGGGTCCCTGGCTCAAGGGGGATCTACTTGGTACAAGGGGGGATCTACCGGCCTGAAGGGGCACTACCCGGTTATGGGGGGTCTACCGGGATAAGGGCTCTACCTGGTTTTCAAAGCCCATGCAGTTTGGGGGATGGTGTGGGTTTTTTGAAGGGGCGTGGCATACCGAAAAGATGGGCGTGTCCATGCAAATTTTTTCCGCGGGGCGCTCGCGCGCCGCCCACTGAAGTCTCCTGCTTTTTATTTTTGAAGTTTCCAATATGGGGTTTTAAGGGAGGGTGAATCATCAATAGGATGTAAAGTCTCTGGGTTTTATCGTCCGTAGTGTTATAAGAAAGGGGGTGAATCATCCATAGGATTAAGTGTTGGGTTTTTTTTTATCCTGGACGTTATAAGAGGAGCGGGTGATATCGTCAAAGGGTGTAATTCTTGGTTATATCATATGGGGCGTTTTAAAAGGACAACTGATTCGCAATAGGATGTAAAGTTGGGGGTTATATCAGTATGGAGCGTTATAAGAGGGGCGGTGATATCAGTCACTAGGTTAAATGTCTGGGGGTTATATCAGTATGGGGGATGTAAGAGGGGGGTGAATCAGTCACATAGGATTTATAAGTTCTGGTTATATCTAGGAGCGTTTTAAAAAAAAGGGGCAATGTATCTCACATAGGATGTAATGTCGGGTTATATCAGTCGGGGACGTTTAAGAGGAGGGGCTGTATCGTACATAGGATGTAATTTCGGTTAAACGTACGGGACATTAAGGGGGGGGTGTACAGTCACATAGGATGTAATGCCCTGGAGGACGATGGAGTTTGGGGCAAAAAAATTCAGGAAACAAATTTATGAAAAATCTGGGGAAAAAGGGGGGTTGTTATGTTTTTCCCCTTTATTTTCCCCCCTGGGGGGCCGGGAATGGGAGCGGACCCTCACACTGGGGGGGCCCCGGGGGATTTTTTGGGCTTATAGAAGCAGCTGTGGGGCCCCTGGAGGGTTGTTGGTTTAAAACCCCCCCAGACTGGGGGTGGGGGGGGCTAACCCCTCATGGTGTGGGGCCCCTGGTTTGGGGTTGGGCTTTTGGGGAGCAGCTAATTCCCCTGGATGGTGGGGGGGGGGTTGGTTCCATGGCCCCTCAGAAACTGTGGAGCCCTGGTGGGGTGTTGGTTAGGGCCCCTTTAAATTGGGGACACAATGGGGGGCCCCCGGGAGGGTTGTTTCCAGGAGCTTGGGGGCATCGATGGGGGGCCCCCTGGAGGGTGGTTTGGCTCTATGCCCTCCAAACAGCGGGGGGCCCCCTGGATGGTGGTTTTTTGTTCTATGGCCCCTCCCAGGGGCCAAGCTGTGGGGCCCCTGGATGGTGGTTTTTGCTCTAGGCCCTTTCCCTTTCAGCAGTTGGGGCCCCGGGATGGGGGTGTTGGCTCTAGGGCCCCAGCAGTGTGGGTGCAGTCAGAAGTGGGGCCCTGGTGGTGGTTTTGGTTAGGGCCCCCTCCACAGCTGGGGGCAGTCACCATGGGGGGCCCGGATGGGGTTGTTTGGGGCTCTTGCCCTCCAGAGCTGTGGGCGGCCCCCGGTGGTGGTGTTGGCCATGGCCCCCCAGCAGGGGGGTTGAGTCAATGGGGGGCCCCTGGAGGGTGGTGTTGGCTCTATGTCCCCCCCAAGTGGGGGTGCAGTAATGTGGGGCCCTGGAGGGGGGGGTTTTGTTTTTTGGCCCCTCCAGCAGCTTTGGTGCATCAGCATGTGGGCCCCTGGAGGGGGTTTTGGGTTTTTGGCCTCCAAGTGTGGGGAAAACCAGCTGTGGGGGGCCCCGGGAGGTGGTGTTGGCTCTATGGCTCCTCCAGCAGCTGTGGGGCAGTCAGCAGGGGGGCCCCTGGATGGGGGGTTTTGGTCTAGCCCCTCAGATGTGGGTGCAGTCAGCATGGGGGCCCCCTGGATGGTGGTGTTGCCTTGGCTCCTCCAGCAGCTGTGGTGCAGTCGCATGGGGGGCCCCTGGAGGGGTGGTGTTGCTCTATGCCCCTCCAGCAGCTGTGGATGCATCGCATGTGGGGCCCTGGATGGTGGTTTTTGGGCTCTATGGCCCCTCCAGCACTGTGGGTGCAGTTGCATGTGGGGCCCCTGGTTGGTGGTGTTGTCCTTTGGGCCCTCCAGCGCTGTGGTGCAGCAGCAGGGGGGCCCCTGGATGGTGGTGTTGTCTCTAGGGCCCCCTCCAGCAGCTGTGGGGCAGTCAGCAGTGGGGCCCTGGATGGGGGTTTTGTTCTATGGCCCCCCTGGGGGTGCGTCGGGTTGGGGGGCCCTGGATGGGGGTTGTTCTCTAGGGCCCCTCCGCAGCTGTGGTGCAGTCACTTGGGGGGGCCCGGGATGGGGGGTTTGGCTCTAGGGCCCCTCCACAGTTGGGGTGCAGGGGTCCAATACTTGAACTTTTTGGGTCACTCGCGCCCATGTAGTGTGCCCGGGTGCAAAAGCCGCTCCTTGCTATTAGCGATGGTCATTATTGTGACTCGTCTGTGTTTCCCAGCTCCTCCATAGAAAACATATTCGAGGCGGGATGACTGGGGGAAAACTTTTACTTTCAGCACGATGGTGGCAGATGTGTCTAGAGGTTTGGGGACGCTTCGCTCCCCGCTGCTGGAATGTGATCTCTTCCTGTAAACAGGGACTAATTATGAGAAATGTTCCCTCACATTGAATCCGTCCCCGGAGAAGGAACATAAAACGGTTCCCGTTGTTTTGGGATAAACAAAGACTTAACCCCCCTTAAAAATCTGAAGCCCCCACTGTAGTGTAAATCAGTTGGATGTGATGGGGGATAAAATTGAAAGGATCTTCTGTTTATACAGGACTTATTGTTAAGAAACCCCTAGTTGCTGAGGGTTTCCCCCAAACCCATTTTGAGGCGCCCCAAAAACCCCTTCAATGAAATTCAAAAGGGGCAAACCTTAGCAGTGCAGCGCTCAATGCCTGTGATGGAGGTGCTAGAGATGCCACTGGAACAACCAAGCTGGATCATCGTATCCCTGCTCTGGAAGCCACCGCAGAAGAAGACCTGTTTATCAGGAGCTACATAACTTGGGTTTCCATATAACACATATGTTATGAATGGCAGCAACTCTCCTACCATTTCATCTTCTCCTTCTTACCAAGTCAGATGAGGCCGCTGCTATGCAACTGCCTCCAAAAACTCTCTGGACTATCAGCTGGCCATGTGCACCCTTGAGCTTGATTATTAGGGAGTGATTGATGGCTTGCCCCCTATAAAGCAGAGGTTTTTTTTTTGTGGCTGTTGCTGTCTACACTGGCAGCTGAGAGACTGTGTCTTGAGAGCTTGTTGCATTCAGTTCTGTTTTGGTAGTTCCCTTTTTCGATTTGTTAAGCCCCGTTTGTCTTTTTTCCCCTTGATTCTTTCTGAAAATATTTGCAGTTTTTTCTATTCCTGAGGGCTCTTTTGGGGCTTTTTAGTGTTTGGGTATGGCTAGCATATGGGACTTTAGTGGAAAAATTGTCAGGGATGGGTGGGGGGAGGGGAAAGTCTTGTATTGGTCATTACTGAAGGACATTGCTAGGGATATTATTGATGGTAGGATAGGGCTAGAGGTGTCTGGTGTTAGGGTCAGCATAGTAAGGGACAGTGGTAGGGATATTGCCAGAGATAGGATAGGACCTGGGGTGTCTGGTGTTAGGGTCAGATAGTGAGGGGCATTTGGTAGGGATATTTTAATGGATAGGATAGGACTTGGGGTGTTTGGTGTTAGGTCAACATAGTGAGGAACATTGGTAGGGATATTGTGAGAGGTAGGATAGGGCTAGAGATGTCTGATGACAGGGTCAACATATAGAGGGAGATTGGTAGGGGTATTGTCAGGGATAGGATAGGGTCAGGGGTGTCTGGTGTTAGGGTCAACATAGGAAGGGACATTGGTAGAGATATTGTCATAGTAGGAAAAAGGACCGGCATGTTGGTGT
>JAODAL010086594.1:0-10201 GCA_025379985.1 Phyllomedusa bahiana | reverse complement strand
CCCCCCTCATTTTTGTAAAATTGTATTCTATCTTATATGGGAGAACACTAAGATCTGCCCTTTTTTTAAAAATTTTTCCCAGTAGTCAGGCCGGTTTTGTTCACGGGGGGGGGGGGGGGGGATGTGGTGCCCTCAAAAAAATTCCCATCTCAATGTCTAAACCACGGGGTACAAAAGTGAGTAACCCCAGTGACAAAAGTGATACACCTAGTTCCAACTTTTGAAAATGAAAGAGCAGGAGTTGTAGAGGGCGCGCGCCGGGCAAAAATTTTCAGGGGACACGCCCATCTTTTGGGTGACCACGCCCCCTTCAAAAGCCACACCCACTCCCCCTAACTGCATAACTGCTTTGGAAGAAAGCCAGGTAGACCCCCCTTAAGCCGGTATAACCCCCATAACGGGGTAGTCCCCTTTAAGGCAGGTAGTGCCCCCATTGTAGCCAGGTAGGTCCCCATTGTAGCCGGGAGGTGCCCCATTGTAGCTAATAAAAATAAAATAAAATCCATTACCTCACCGGGCCCCTGCAGCACGGCCGCTCCCGCCCATCTCCTCAGGGCGCAGGGGGAAGTGAGAGCAGCCGCGCGTCACTCCCCTGCAGCCGCCTTCACTTCCCCTGCGCCGCTGCCCGTTTGTGCGGCGCACAACGGGCCGGCATACGGGGGAAAGGGGGAGGGGGGACACCCCTCCTCCTCCCCCCCTGCACAGCGAGACTCCGGGGGTGAAGCGGGCGCAGGGGCCCCGTTTCACCCGCCTTTTAGAGCGGCCCGGCGGCACCAGAGTAGCGCACTAGCGCTACTCTGTCGCCGCGGCCATTTAAAGAGCCCCCCCGCCTCGGGGCCGGGGGGAATGCCATCCCCTGGGGGGGCGGGGGGGGGACCCCAAATAGGGGGGACCCTCCCCCCCAAAAAAGGGGAGATTGGCATGTAGGATTACACCCCTAAGTGGACACATTGTGCCCAAAAGTATCAGAAATTCTGTTGGCCACCATTATTTTCCAGCTCTGCCTTAACTCTCTTGGGGCCTGGGGGTCACTAGAGCTTCACGGTTGCAGCACTGGAATCCGCTTCCCTCCTCCATGGGCCCATCATGGACTGGTGGATGGCAGAACCTTGTGCTCCTCCACCTTCTGTTTGAGGAGGCCCCACAGATGCTCAATAGGGTTTACTTCGGAGATGCTTGGCCGTGTACATGGCTCCAAAACAAGCAATCCCGGGTCAGATAATCCGACTGGTATTTGCTCTGTGCCGTGGGGACACCCCCTTAGGGCATGTCCCCACTGCAGGGTTTTCGCCGTTTTTACCGGTTTGCAGTTTTTCAAACCCCCTAAAAAAACCGGCCGAAAATGAGCACAATGGTGCTCTATGGAAAACCAGTGCAGCAGTCCCCCACTGTCCCCACTCCCGGGGTTTTCCGCCGCGGGCGCTCAATAAAACATTGAGCATGTTCTTTCTTCCTCGGTTTCCGGGAGGAAATGAAACACCTCAATGGGAGGGGGGGGGCTCTTCCCCGCCCCATTGCGGAGAAAAGCCGCCCCCCCCGCTCTGGGGCGCCGAAAACCGGACAAATACCGGGCTGGGTAAACGACCGGTATTGTCCCTGCCGTGTGACGCACCATAGGCAGTTCAAAACGGCTTAATATGGGCCGTATTCGGTCCTAATTACGTGCCGAAGTGCGCAATTACGGCCGAAACGGCCTTCTTACGGTAATTCAAGTTCTCATAGAGAATATGGATTACGTCTCCCTCTCCCCGCCCGGCGAAGCCGCCGGACGGGGAAAAATTTGACATGTGAATTACTAGTGGTTTATACCGCTGCTGCGGTTGTCTAGGGCCGGCGAAGTGCGGCCCCCCCGCTCACCCCCCGCTCCCGCCCCTGGCCCCCCACACGGCGAAATTTTGCGGGGCGAAATTTTCGCCCTGCAAATCACCGTTTTTTAAACATAGCCTTAGGGTGCATTTACACTGCAAAGGACATAAACAGCTCTGTTTTGACCTCAGCAGAACCGTTCATTACAACCGGTCTGTTTTTCGGTGGTTTTGGTTTTTGAACCGTTTTTGTCCTGGTTTTCCCAGCAGGTTTTAGACTGTTTTTCAAGCTGAATAGTGCACCGAGTGCAAAACGATTCCTGATTGGTGCAGGAAACCATGTGATTTATTTTTATCTCCACAATTTAACAATGATGCACAAAGGCCGACTTTTCCACTGTCACTTTCAGCACCTGTGCATGTTAACAGCATCAAAATTTGGTCAGTTTAGGCTAAAGAGGATTTATAGACTCGTTCACACTGAAGAGCTTTGCAGGACCTTCCTGTGTTAAGAAGGTGCAAAATGACCTGCAAAAACACCCGCTATAGGTGGGATCATTCATCACTTTTTTTCAAAACCCTAGAAGTGCCCAAAAAACCACTCACTCACTTTCTAAGCGGCTTACATTGACTCCAATGTTAAATTTTCAGTCTGGAAACAGAACAGAGGAATGAACATGTTCCGTGTTTTTCATTACGCCGGCAGAAGAACCGATCAGTGGAGACGGCGGAACGTTTCTTTTACTGAAGTCTATGGGGGAGCGTTGCTTGCAGGTTTTCAGACGGTTTCTAAAGCCACAAACCGTCTGAAAAACCAACCAAAAACCCTTCCCGTGAGGACATGTTCATTCTTTTGCTCTGTCTCCAGACTGAAAATTAACATTGGAGTCAATGTAAACCACTCAGAAAGTGAGAGAACAGTTTTTGGTGCAGTTTGAGTGGTTTTACGTTTTTTTTTTGAAAAAAAGAAAAAAAAAAGTGAAGCATGATCCCACCTATTGTGGGGGGTTTTGCAGGTCCTCTTGCACTTTAACACAGGAAGGTCCTGGAAACCACTTCAGTGTGAACAGGAGTCTATAAATCCTCTTAGCATAAACTTACCAAATTTTGATGCTGCTAACATAACATGTGCTTAAGGTGAAAAAGTCGGCCTTTGTGCATCATTGTTAAATTGTAGTGATTAAAAAAAAAACAAAAAAAAAAAAAAAAACACGTGGTTTCTTGCACGAATCAGGAATACTTTTGTACTCTGCACTTTTCAGCTTGAAAAACAGTCCAAAAACCGCTGGGAAAACAGTAAGGGCACATCCCCATGGCAAGGGGTTTTTTGGACGTTTTTTCCGACCGTTTGCGGTTTTAGGAACCATTGGAAAACCTGCAACAAACTCTCCCATAGACTTCAATTAAAAAGCCAGCCAGCGGTCCCCACTAAATATTTTTTCTATCGGGCGGTTTTTCAGACCGCCGACAGACCGCAAAACATTGAACATCCACAATCTTCCGACCGGTTTCTAGACGGAAAATTAACATAGGAGTCAATGTAAACCGCTCACAACGTAGCCTTTTTTTGCGCGGTTTGTCGCGTTTTTCAGTTTTTGGTAAAAAAAAAAAAAAAAGTGAAGAATAATCCCACCTTTAGTGGGTGTGTTTTTGGAGGTTGAAAAACAGTCCAAAAACCGCTTGAAATAAGAGGCAAAAACAGAGCCGTGTGAACGCGCCCTAACGAAAACCAAAACCGCCAAAAAACAAACCAGTTTGTGTCAAAAATCGGTTGTAATGAATGGTTCTGCTGAGGTCAAGACAGAACTGTGTATGTCCTTTGCTGTACAGTATAAACGCACCCTAAGGGTGCGTTCACACGGCAGTTGACAAATATCGGTCGGTTTTTGTCCTGTTTTGCGGCCGTCCCCACGGCTGTGGAGTGGGGGGGGGGGGGGGGCTTTTCTCCATGATGAGCCCTCCCCCTTCACATTGAGATGCACATATACCGTCCGGAAACCGGACGGAAGAAGGAACATGCTCAATGATTGAGCGACCCGCGGGCGGAAAAAACGCCGGGTGGAAAACCCGTGCAGTGGGGACTGCTGCACGGGATTTCCATAGTGCACAATTGTGCTCATTTTCGGCCGGTTTTTCAGGCAATCCGGCTAAAAAAAACGGCCGAAAACCCGTGCAGTGGGGACATGCCCTAAGGGCGCGTCCCCACAGCACAGAGTAAATTGCGGTTAGGATTACCGAAGCAGTATTTGCATCTGTGTTGGGGTCGTGCAGCACGTGGCAGTAGGTTGTTGCTTTTAACTCTTCGTTCGCATTAGTACCTGTTTCATATTCCACCCAAAAAAAACGGACGAAAGAATAAACACGTTCAATCTTTTTTCGGACCACCAGCGGGTAAAAAAAAATAAAAATACTCCGCTGAAAATCCATGTCAGTGGGGATGCCTGCAGGCTTTCCATTAGTGGGCCGTTCAACAAGCACAGTGCCCAAATACTGTCAGAAATCCCGACCGTATTTCACAGTTTTGGGGCCGTGAAAACGGGCCGCAGGGGGACGGGTTTTTTCCCATTTTTAGAGAAAAAACCCTCCCCCCCCTTTCCCAATGAAATGTTCATGTTCTGCCCAAAAACCAAGAGAGAGAGTGAACATGTTCAATGTTTTGCAGACCACCGGTGGTCTAAGAAACCGTCCAGTGGAAAATTCATTTAGGGGGGACCGCGGCACGGATTTTCCATAGATGTCCATTAAAAGTTTGTCAGCCGGTTTACAGACGGCTTTTAAAATCAAAAACCTTTACCATGGGGAACTGCTCAAGCCGCGCACCGACTGCTTTACATTGTATCAAAGTGTCAGATCCTCAGTGTTGTCCCAGGAAAAGATAGAATACAATATTTACAGGAATGTGAGGGGTGTAGATTGTGCTTATTTTTATAAATATTTATATACACACACCTTTTCTTTTAAGCTATGCATGCATTTAGCTTACATTTTATAAGTTTTTCCATGAATAGGTGGTTTGTGGTATACTCAGTTTACTGGAACCAATGTTACAGTGGTAACTGAGTATACAATGTAGTATATGTCCCCTGCAGTCCTATGTAACACCATAGATAACACAGTGATCACTGAGTAGGCAAAACAAACGAATGGACCAGCTTACCCCATATGGCGGTGGCCTCCGCAAGTATCCCGGTCAGAGTAACCCGTATGTAGTCCAATAGAATGTACAGAAGATGATACAGTGGTCCCACGGAATGTTAAAAAATGAAATCCTTTATTGTAGAAACCATAAAACACGGTAACCCAACATAGCATAGCAAAAAAACCCTAGTAGAATCGCTGACGCGTTTCAGGTGTAAAATCCACCCTTAGTCATGGCATACCGGTTCATCCCCAGTGCCGGTGTATATAGTAAAATAACAATGTAAAAGTGCGCTCACCTGTACCCGACGGCTCGCTCCTCCCCGTACCACCTGCGCCAACTTCCGGGACGCCGCCAACTCCACGAGGGCGCCGGCAACACAAAGCCGGCAGACCATGCGGCGTCTCCAGGAAGTGACGCGTAAGTTTACCAGGGCAACAGATGACAACCAAGGAGGCCGTGCGAAGAGGGGCAGAGCCGAAAACATGTCACCGTACTCTCGGACACTGCAGGACCAGACAAGGACAGCAAAAAAACACTGAACCCACAAACACAGGAAAAAGATAGGATACTGAAAAATTGATACAGTGAGTGGACCGAGCAGTTCAACAATTCTAATATAACATGGAACAATACAGCCAACATAATGTAACCAAAGCCTTGCTATATACTATGTACTTAATACCTACAGTGAAGGAACCTCAATACACAACAGCGGGCATTACCATAATGTATTTTTCTCAATAATGGAACATCCATTCCCTCTTGAGATTTAACCCCATGGGAGCCGCCATCTCAAGGGCACTGATCCAATACGCCTCCCTGTCGGGAAGCATATGTCCCAGGTCCCCTCCACGCGTGGAGCTGATCACCCTATCAATTCCCATAATTTTAAATTTATTAAAGTTTCCTGCATGTACATCCCGAAAATGATTTGAGATCTATTGCGTATGGAAGTATTCGTAATGTCATTCAGGTGTTCAAGGAACTCTGAGTACAGATAATGGAGTAGATGCCACCTGCAGTCCTATGTAACACCACAGATCACACATTGATTACTCTCCGAGTGCAGATAATGGAGTAGATGTCACCTGCAGTCCTATGCAACACCACAGATCACACATTGATTACTCTCCGAGTGCAGATAATGGAGTAGATGTCACCTGCAGTCCTATGCAACACCACAGATCACACATTAGTTACTGTCCCGATATGTAGGTTGAAGGGAAAGTTAATGGCTTTCACCTTTTATGTTCCTATGAAACACCACGTTACACACTCTATGTTCCTGGAAAAAAAAGGGGCTGAAAAAAGCTTAAGGTTTTGGGACCCCTTTTAATGTTTCTGTCTGTTATTGGCCATTTAGAATTCATTCCTTTATTCATTTTCAGCCCCCCTGAAATTAAGTTTGAAGCTGCTCTGTGTCAGATTTTCTCGTGTTGGGGTGTCCTCCCAGTAATATATGCTGGACATCAACTCTGGGTGGTTAGACGTCTGTAGATTTCAGTGTGCTCTGTTTTCTCTCTACACTTGTACACAGCCCGAATTATTGTCCCCCTGATATTTAGCTTTCAGCTGCTCCTTGTGTGAGGTTACCACATGTGGGGGTGTCCTCCCAGTAACACATGCTGGATGTGAGCTCTGAGTGGTTAGAAGTCTACATTTTGTAGTAAGTGCTCTGCTTTCTCTCTATACTTGAACACAGCCTGAGTGATTCCCCCTTGCAAACTGCCTTGTGGGTTTTTTTTCTACCTATCTACAGCACATGTGAGCTCCCCTGCTTGGGTGCTCTCCTCTCTCTATACTTTGATCTGTTGTACCATGTCCTCTCCGTTTTTGCTGCTATCTCCATCGCTGAAAGAGGGGAAGGCGAGAGCAGAGAGTCAGCAGGAGCAGTTCTTCTCTTTTGAAATTGAGGAAGCAAATGTATGAGTGCAATAAACTTCATTAAAAAAAACAAAAAACAAAACATAAGCACCAGTCCTCCAGCCATTTGCACATTCATCTATTAACATGAGATATTGGAGTACTTAGTACCCTTTTTATGCTAAACTGGGTGAGATTCAACTTGAAGTTCAAAATCATTATCAGGGGGTGTCTAGAGGGAAGCTGGGTGTCACAGATGTCACAAAGCTCATTGCTAAGTAGCACTAAGGCAAGGGAAGTACAACAGTCTATCAGGGAAGATTTGCTGTGTGGGGAAGCTGGGTGTCACAGATGTCACAAAGCTCATTGCTAAGTAGTACTAGGGCAAGGGAAGCACAACGGTCTATCAGGAAAGACTTGCTGTGCAGGGGTGTGGGAAAGCTTGGTGTCACAGATGGAACACACTCATTATGTAGTAGTACTAGGGCAAGAGAGTTACTACTGGTTTCCCTTGAAGATTTCTTCTAAATATATAGGGCTCATAAAACAGGCTTGGGCTCCGAACACACAGCAAGGTTTTAGGTCGGATTTTCAGAATTGAAAACCAACTTGCAACCATCTGCATATACTTTAATAGAAATCTGTTCTGCAGTCCCCACTGTATGAATTTTCTGCCAGATGTTATTTTTTACACGGCCGGCGTTCCGAAAAACTCAGAACATGCTCAGTTTTAGCCCAGTTTTCGGGTGGAAGATGTGCAATTCAATGGTTACAGGGGACAGCAGAATCCACAAACCATGGATGGAAGCGTCCCCCAAAACCCATCCAAAAGGCGACAAAATACCAGTTGGATTTGGTAATCAGAATGCAACCAGCTATAGGGGGTGCAGCGGTAGCTCTAGGGGGTGCAGCTGTAGCAGCCACTACCGGATCTGGCAGCCTGAAGCGCAGCCTTAGGCCGTGTTCACACGGCTTATTCCCAACGGATTTGTGAGCCGGATTGCGCTCACAAATCCGGCGTGAATAAGGGGCGGGACCGGAGCGCGGCGGGGGCGCCGCTCCCCGGCCCCATAGACAATGCATTGTTTACGGGCGTCGTTAAAGTGCATGTCACTTTCTCCCCCCGTGGGGATTCGCCGAGCGGGGAGGAGCGACGGAATTTCCCCTGTTCTCTATGAGAGATTACCGTAATGACAGTGACGGATTGGCGCCGTACTGCAGCACAAATCCGGCGCGGAGTACAGCACCAATCCGCGGAGAAATAAGCCGTGTGAACGAGGCCTTAGGCTATGTTCACACAATGTACTGCGGCGCGTACTATACACACACCGCAGAACATTGCGCGATTCAGGAGCTGGCACTGATACGCGTGTACTCCCGCGGCACGGGAGGAGGAGGAGGGGGGGGGCAGCCCACCGGCCCCATAGACATGCATCACGCGCGGCGCGTATTCACCGCAAATAATTGACGTCACTCATTTCCCCCCACGTACAATGTGATCGGATTGTACAAGTGGGGAAAGGAGACATAATCCATAGTTCTCTGAGAACTATCAATTATGGGGCGTATTAAGCGCAGTACATCGCAAGATGCGCCCCAAAATAAGCCGTGTGCACATACCCCAAGACTCTCCATAGAAAAGTTTCAAAGTATTTTGTTATTTTCAACGTGCCGAGCAATAGCAAACCTTTCTGACCTGTGTCGGGGTTCTGTCCATAAATACAAGATCTCGGCTCTGCGTCCTTCCTGTGGGAACAGCAAAGGTCCATGTATTCTCCCCCTCCGTATAGGCAGCGCTCACAACATGTCCTCATGGCTGGTTGCACAGATGGCTGCAAGGTTTCAGGGACCACCCCCCTTTTGTCAGGCACACCTGAGATCTAATTGCACTTCCTTAACTAGAGCTGATACCCGCCTCTTACATAACATAAAGGTGCTTTCACACAGTGCAGTTTTGGGAGTTTTAGCTGGCTCCAATTAAACTGCCCTTTATTACCGCAAGCTTCTTTCAGTTGTCTAAATTGTTCAGAAAAATTTTGAAGTCAGTAATCACTGACTGTGTGTGACGCTTGTGATACACGCTGTGACGGCTTTTTAATCAAATACAATAACAATAACCAGCACAAAAAATAGAAAAACGTTAAAAAAACTTTCTGTTTAAAAAAAAAAAAATTTTATTTTGTGTTTTACAAAAAGGGGGGGCGGGCGCCCCCACTTTGGGTTTTCCAGCACCCCCACCATCTACACAGACTTTTTAATCAGTGCAGTGATTTATAGTGGTGCCTTCACATTTTGAAAGGTAGGTCGGATGGACCCCCAGAGAAAAATAGCGTTAGTGCAATTAGTGTAGGGCCCACCTGCATTGAGGGCCGTTGAAAGTCGAAGGGGGCTTAAGCATTTTGCGCAAAGTGTGACTAAGAACCTCATTAAAACTTTTGTTTTTTTAAAGCAGAAAGTTTTTTTCAACGTATTCTATCTTTGTGTGCTGCTGTTATTGTTATGTGTCTTGTGGATACAGACACACTGATTCATTACGCACTTTTAGCGTGCTTTCACACGGTGCGGTTTTGGTGCGTTTTTTTGGATGCTTTTTTTGTGCAACAATGTACAGCATTAATTGTTGTGCCTTCCTGCACAAAAAATGCATCCCAAAAAATGCATCAAAAAACGCACCGTGTGAAAGCACTTAACAGCTCCAATTAACCTGTCTTTATTACCGGCAGCTTCTTTCACTTTTCTGAACTGTTTAAGGGTGCATTCACATGGCGCAGTTTTGGTGCAGTTATAACTGCGCTCCAATTAACCTGTCTTTATTACCAGCAGCTTCTAACTGCACCAAAACTGCGCCGTGTGAAAGCACTCTAACAAATGCACTTTATTAAACCACATTAACACCTTCCCGATGTAGGACGTATGCATACGACCTGGCGATCTTGCGGGCGAGCCGCGCACGATCGCGACATGGGACCAGTGGTAAATTACCGCTGGCTGCATGCCGCATCACCCCCGGCCGGAGTGACTAAAGGCATGTTGACACAGCGGGTTCGGCCGCGGGTTCCGTGGCCAAACCTCGTCTTGACCTTGCCGCAAACTCACGTCTCCCGATGCGGGTTTGCGGCGCGGGCGTGGTCACGCTGCAAGTGGGGCATGGTTTGGGGCGTGGCTTGCGGCGAGGGCTTGCCTCCATGCAAATTAGTAGGCGGCGGGAAAACCGCGCCGCCAGCCGAGAATTGACAGGAGAGTTCTCAAACACGCGCGGCACGGCCGCAGTCCCAAAGCCGCGTCCAAACCCGCGGCATGTGAATATTAATGCGGTTTCCCATAGGAAACCATGTTAATAAAGTGGCCGCGGTTTTGGTCGCGGAAAGCACATCGGAACCCGCACCAAAAA
>JAODAL010086593.1:0-10201 GCA_025379985.1 Phyllomedusa bahiana | reverse complement strand
TTAACTTTTAGTTTAAATCACAATTCAAAAGAAATGTCTAATTTTCATTAGTTGATTTTCAGTAAATTTAAATTTATAATTACTTTTGACAGTTTCAAGTTATTTTGGTGACATTGTGGGTTTTTATTTATTTAGCAGAAGGCAAGCAACAATTTTGTACACGTGTGTATGTGTATCCTAGTGTGTATATCCTATGTATATTTATGTGTGACATAACTTTAGAGAAGATGCTCCCCTCACAATATGGCTGTATTTAAAGACAGTGGGTGATATGTATGACCGGAGCTGCACCATTTTTTTGGGTGTATCTTGGGAAAAAAAAACCCTGCTGCAGCCCTGTTCTAAAGATGTATAAACAATCATATGCCAAAACTAGCACCAGGCATGGCACTTTTGAATGCATAAAAGACAGGTTCTGTCACTCCTCTATATCGATTTATAATTGTTGTGTTGGCGAGAAGTTTCATACATGTTACTCTGCATCTCCAATTGACTCTAGCTTTGTCATTTACCAGGTAAGCAAAAATGATGAGAAATGTTCTACAACAGTGTTTCTCAACTCCAGTCCTGAAGACCCACGAACAGGTCCGGTTTTCAGGATTTCCTCAGTATTGCACAGTTGATATCATTTGTGTCAGTGCATTCTGTGGGAGATCCTGAAAACAGCACCTGTTGGTGGGTCTGGAGGACTGGAGTTGAGAAACACTGTTCTACAACCTGGTGATACTGACGTAGCGGTATGTAGGGAGGGATTGCAGTGTATTGGGTCATGTTTCTGGTACTGGCAGCGCTCAGTAACAATGTCCATATTTATGGGAGGCCGAGGACTTATTGACAAATATGAATGATACTTAGTTTAAATATAAACATTGTGAAATATATTTGTTTTCTTCCACAGAGAGAAGAAAGTCGAGTTCAAAAAATGGGGCGACTGCTGAGAAGCTCATATTGAATCTTGTAACATGATAATTCCAGCCATAAAAAATCAATAAGATGAAAAATGAACCTGTGCAATCTAATGTACAGACATGTTACAATAAAGAGTGGAAGCCTTGATGTGTAGCAGATGGTTTGTCCCGATCTCCTGACTATATGGTCGTGCGCTATGTGAGCTGCAGTGTTACTTAGTGATTATGATCAAAGGTTGCAGCATCGTCTGTTTCTTTACATGAAGCTTTTAGCACAAGAGCCGCAGAGAAAGAGGAGAAGTCTACAAGAAATATTGGGAATAGAGATGGGCGAATTTCCCGAAATTCGTTTCGTTCACTTCGCCGAATTTCTCGGCAAAAAATAACTTCGTTCCGAATTTCTTCGGGACGAATCACGTTAAAAAACAGCTATTTCCAGGCTGCACAGAGCCTGCAGGGTGCTGTAGAACATTGTGCCATGCTTAAATATGCAGAGGGAGCTTGGTTTGGTCTTCATACAATGTTGAGTTTTAGTATGACACGCACATGACTGCCGCCGCTCTTAGAATCGCTTCACTATATAAATTCCCTGGGCACGTAAGAGGGCAAAACTGACCAAAAATCTCAAGCGGGAATGTTGCCTGATAAATTTATGCCAGAGAAAGCTGGAAAAAAACAAGCTGAGAGCTCAGGTGGCAACATTATTGACAGAGTGTGGAGGTGACAGCGGCAGCCACAGCAGACATGAGGTCAGACAGTGGCACAATGACATTCTGGAGGTGGCAAAAACAGAGTAGGCCACAGAGTGGGATAATGACACATTGTGGAGGTCAGGCAGCAGCCACAGCAGCAGCATGAGGTCAGACAGTGGCACAATGACAGAGTGTGAGGTCACGGAAGCAGCCACAGCCAGCATAGGTTATGCAGTGGCACAATGACATTGGAGGTGGCAAACAGAGTAGCACAAGTGGGACATGAACGTGTGTAGGTCACGCAGCAGCACAGCAGCAGCATGAGGTCATACAGTGCACAATGACACAGTGTGTAGGTCCACGGCAGCAGCCACAGCAGCAGCATGAGGTCAGACAGTGGCACAATGACACAGTGTGTAGGTCACGGCAGCAGCCCACAGAGCAGCATGGGGTCAGGCCCAGTGGCCCATACTTTTCCCGGAGGGGGCAAAAACAGGGGGCCACAGAGGGGGGATAATGAAAAGGTGGAGGTCAGGCGCAGCCCAGCGCGAGAGGTCAGGCGTGGCACAATGACATTTGGAGGGGAAAAAAACAGGGTGGGCCACAGGGGGGGACAATACACAGTGTGAGGTCCCGGCGGGCCCCAACAGGGGCAGCATGAGGTCAAACAGTGCACAAACCACAGGTGAGGGTAGGCGCGCAGCATGGGTCAGACAGTGGCAAAAGACATTTGGGGGGGGCAAAACAGTAAGGCCACAAAGGGGCCACAATGAAAAGGGGTTTGGAGGGGGCCCCGGCAGCAGCAAGGGGTCAAAAAGTGGGCACAATACATTCTGGAGGTGGCAAAAAACGGGAATAGGCAAGAGGGGGCAAATGCCCAGTGTCTGGGTCACGGCGCAGCCACGGGCACTGAGGTCAGAAAGTGGCACAATAATTCGGAGGTGGAAAAATGGAGTAGGCCCACAGAGGGCACAATGAGAGAGGGGGTGCCCCGGGCAGGAGCAACAGCATGAGGTAGAGAGTGGCACAAGAACAGTGTGGAGGTCAGGGGCAGCAGCACGCCCCAGATGAGGAAACCAGCTTTGGCACAATGAAAAGGTGTGGGGGTTTGGGTGGCAATCCGTCCCTGGAAAAGATGGTGGTGGGAGATGGAAAAAATGTCAGCGATTGTGGCATCAGGGGGGTGGGGTCAAATAGTGGGAGGCAGGTAGTTTAAAACCCAGATCATTTCTCACAGTTTGGGTGAGGCGTCATGGCTGATGTGTCTGACGCAAAAAGGATTGGTGTGGGGAAAATCCTCCCGATCACGCCTGATTCATTTGACAAAGGTCGTCGTTCACATTCCGTGGAAAAGGGGGTTTTCCCGGGGGAAAGATGGCCCCCCCCGCAGGAAACACGTCTGTGCCACATACGGGCCCGGGGGACAGTTTCCCCCATGCAAATCGGAAAAGTTGGGGCCCCATCCATTTTGGCTGCCCAGTAGTCCAGGGATTTTAAACTGGGGGGCGGGTTGTTTTCCCAATAGGCCACCACCTGTTGGTTCGGGTCTGCTCCAGGTCCTGCGGCCTGTGGTGACTGCCCTCCTCATAGGGGGGTGAAGGAAGCTTCATCAGTATCCAGACTTGGGGTTGTGTATGGGCTGGTACTTTCCCGACCCCCCATTTCTCAGCAGCCGGGGCAGTAGAAGTGAGGCGAAGAACCCCCCGGGCAGACCTGTCAGAGGAGGGGTTTTGGCACAGGGGCAGCGGGCAACGATAGGAGGTTTTCCCCTTAGTATTTGAGTTTGTCCTCCCTCTCATAGGGGGAAAAAGGGCCCCATTTGGCCAGTAGCGAGGCTCCAATGGGTGGGGCAGAAGTCACCCCTCTCCCGGAATGCTGACTAATGGCTGTAATGCCGGGAAAATCAGCATGCGCGGGCCTCTGCCAAGTGACTCCGAGGGTCCCTGCTCCTCTCCACTGTATACGCCACGGTGTTTGGGGTTTTTTGCCTCTTTTCCCTTTCCATCTAGCCCCTCCAGCTGTCCGCTTTCTCTTGACTGGGTAGAAAACCATCATTTCCCCGACAATGTTTTGCCCCAAATGTCCTCCTCCCCTCCTTTCAGTCCCCCCCGGACCATGTGGCCGCGGAGTAGTCCCCAACGTCTCCGTCCCTGCAGACGATTTTCAGCATCTGTTCAAGACATGAAGCAGTGGAATGACGTTATTACCCCGTATTTTCCTGGGACTGAAAAATAACGTCGTCCTCGTGGCCTAAACAAACGGCAGGTGTCAGATGAGTGCCCTGGCTGACATCAAATTTTACACAGGGAGTACTTCGCTCCCTGGATCATCAAAAAATTTTAAAGGGCCCTTTTTTGTTCATAACGGCCCAAAAATGTGCAGGCTGGAATTCCAAGGGTGGAAAATCGATTCAGAGTGTTTTGGGGGGAGGCCGTTCGCCGCTGAAACTCGGGAGGGTGTTCCTGGCTTTGTACAAAGGGGATAAAGTGCATGCACAGTTTCCTGGCCATTTTCAGATGTTTGAAGATCGGTGGAAGACTTCGGAACCCTTTTCACAACCAGTTGAAAATGCGCATGCGGGCGCATGGACCATCCCTCCTCGGTGCAGCGGGACACCATGTTCCTCCATTGTCCGTCCCCAGGTTCGATTTGCAGTTGGCGCGGAGAAACCCAACTGTTTTTCTTGCTGCATGACGCGGGCAGTTCCTCCCCTTTTGGGGACTTGTTCGCGAGGAAGCCAGGTGTGAACTGGTGACCCGCGTGCTACACATGGGTATGATGGGCAGTATTGTGGAGGTGAGATGGGGGTGGGGGAGGAAGGAGGGGACTTGGCGCGGGAGCCGCAGTTTGACATGTGGGGGGAAAAAGCGGGTCTCCTGCCCCAAGTTGTTGGTGTACGGGGCCCGGGAAGAAATTTCACCCAGTGGGCCGTAAAGGACTGAAAGGGCCCTGACCGTAGTTGAGCCCCAGAGTGCGCTGCCATGCACCTTGGAAACAAAACGTAAGTCAAGGACGGCCCCACCTTCTTTTCTAATTTTTTTAAAAGTGCTGGTACTGCCTTTTGGAAAAAAAATTACAGCTTGGAATCCCCAATTCGGTCGGCAAAACCCCCTTTTAGTTTCTGAAGGTGCAGAGTCCACATTTGGAAAGGGGGGTGCCCCAACAATTTTTTTTGGACAGGAGCACGGTCAGCTTTCTGCACCTTAGGTTAGTGGACGCATATGTTGTCTCTTTGAAATCGCCCGTAAAACGAGTGGGGGCCGGTGCGAGGAGCAGGAGTTGGCCCGGGAGATGATGTCAAAGGGAAAACAGCCCCCTTTGCAGGGTGGTGGACCCTTGATGGCTGCAATGGCATGCGTGCCCCCCTGGGCCTGCTGCTGCTGCCGGCAGGTGGCCACACATTGAGCCACGTTTCCCCCAGGCCCCGGTTGGTAAATGTGTTTTGACGCGGGCCGTGGGTCCCCAATTAGCTCCCTGGCCCACGCTTCATTTTTCTGTTACGATTCTAATTACCCTATTCGGCTCTCGGTGTCTTAGCAAAGAACGCCACACCGCCGAGTATCGGATTTTCCGCCAACGCTCCGCACTGATGGGCCCTCCCTTTGTGAGCCCTGTGCCGCTACTTTCTTGGACCTGCGAAGGGGTTTTTACCCCGGGGCCGTTGGCTCCGCCCCTCACACTGTGTATCCGGCAGACTAGGCCACAGACCCCTTTGGTGCCCCCGTCCTGAGCCAAGTGAGCCTTTTCCTGACGTGATGAACCCTTCCTCACCGGCCCCCAAGTTGGGGGGCTACTATCATTATTTGTGTTTCACGTCCTGCTGTCCTCTCACGGGCTTGGTATGCAGAGTGCCCCCCAAACATGCCTCCCATGCCACTCTTAACATTATTTTTGCCCCCTCTGCAAGAAGCAGGGGATATTGGCCCCCTTTCTTCGGCCAATTGCTGCTGACCCCCCCCCCAAATTGTTATCCCGCTATATGTGGCGCTGAGCCCGATCCAAAAAGTAATTTTTCTGGTGAGGGAAAACCCGGGTGGGACAGAGGCGGTTGAGGACAGGGGGGCGTGACCGTCCCCGGGGATGCCAATAAGGGTTGTGTCTGACGTTTTCCCACCCATTTTTGGGTGGGGTTGTCAGGATTGGGGGAGTGGATGCCTGTCAACCCAACCCAAAAAACCCTTGGTTGTAGTAGTAAGGCCCCTAGTGAAAGTGGCAGTTGTGGCCCACCCAGTGACCCCTGCTCCGAGTCCCCCTTGCTGTGGCGACCTGGGCCTGGAATGTTTGTGCTCTGCCCCTCGAGGTGAAAGCCTGCCCCTCTCTGTTGCATATGTTTGTTCTAAAAAGTCAGACACTGTTTGATGAAGAATCTGTATATGATAAAAAACACACCCTTTTATTTAGCCAAATGAACCCCCTAACAAGCTTGGTAACCCTTGGATATAAATTGCGTCCCAAATGGGGGAAAAATTTACTTGTATGTGCCGTTTAAAAAACTCTGTGTATTTTTGAATTTTAAAACAAACGGCTTAATTAACCTTCGGATATGAATTAGAAAGAATTTCTTTGTGGGGTGAAAACAAAGTTTTTTTTACTGATAAACTGCAGGACAACGTTTAATTAGCCCCCCGGGTGTAAATTTGGGAAAAGAATTTAGCAACCAAAAACTACTAGTTTTTAGGTGTTACAATTGCGTGTTTTCTCGCCACACAAAAAGATAAAATTTAATTAACCCTTGCTTGTGAATTAGGCACGAAAATGTATATATTTTGGCGGTGAAAATTTCGGTTTTTTGGAGTCACCACAGTAAAAAAAGTTAATTAACCCCCGGATGTAAATTGCGCAAAAAATTTACCACCCCAAAATAGTAGTTTGTACGTGTTACAATGGTGTTTTTTCGCTACCAACAGAGATAAAATTGTAAAAAAACCTTGTTGTGAATTTGCTACGGAAAATGTATATATTTTGGCTTGAAAAGCGGTTCTTTGGGTAACAGCTAAAAAAAAAGTTAATTAACCCTGGATGTAAATTGGCCCAAAAAATTTACCACCACAAATGTAGTTTTTAGGTGTTTCAAAAGCGGGGTTTTTTTTCGCCCCCACAACAAAAGTAAAAATTTTAATTTTCCTTTGCTTGTGAATTTTGTACAGGAAAAATGTTAAAATTTTGGCGTTGAAAATGAGGTTTTTGGGATCCCACAGCTGAAAAACAACGTTTTAAAAAACCCCGGATGTAAAATTGCGCCAAAAAATTGAGCCCCCACAAACTAGAGCTTTGTGTGTTACAATGGCGTGTTTTTTTGAAACAACAAATGTAAAAATTGTAATTAAATTTCGTTGTGAAATTTGCTCAGGAAAAATGTTATATTTTGGCGTTGAAAAGACGGTTTCTTGGAGTACTCAGTAATAAACGCTTAATTAAAACCCCTGGTGTAAATTCCGCCCAAAGAATTTAGCAGCCCCAAAAATAAGTGGTTATTTTTATTGTAAAAAGTGTTTCTTTAAATGAATCAACAGGAAAAGGTTAGATCCCCCCCTTGGATATTAATGTGTGTGAGCAGTTTTGGGTTTAAAGATATGCAGTGCAGTGAGGGACACTGGATTTCAGATCCAAATACCCCCAAAAAAAACGAAAAAGAACGTTAAAAGAAGCGTCCTGAGAGAAGTGGAAAACCCCCAAAAATCGTGTATAAAAATCAGTTCCCCCCCGAAAAATCCCCGCGGCAGACCTTCCCTAAAACCGTCGTGAGAGCGGTATGGTCCCCGCGTCGCAGGGATTATATAGTGCGGTGACGTACAGAATCCGCGGGCTTGATTGGTTCATCTTCCCCTGTCTGCGGCTATGCCCTTTTTTCCTCCCGAGTGCTTTGCCATGTTTGGGCCCTGTGCTTGCAAGAAATTTTTTTCAATCAAAAAACACCTTCTTCACCGAAGTCCCCAAACTTGACTTCGTTCAGAAACCCAGTTTTTTCCCAAAAATTTTAAACGAATTTCCCCTTAGAACAATTCGCCCATTCTAATTGGGGAAAAACCCTTTAGAATGAGAGACCGGGTGATGTTTTGGGGTTTTTTGCGATGGTCTCAGGGAAATGAGGGTTTGGAAAAAAGTCTCTGCAGTTTTGATGGGTTTTTTTTTAGAAATCCCGAAGTGGATGCGAGGAAGGGACGATAAGTCTCCCTTTTTAATTTCCATTCTATTTTTTGGCCAAAACCACTTCTGGTTTTGGCTCAAAAATCACGCAGCGCTGGGGGGTTTTTCCCCCAAAAACTGCAGAGTGTGAAATACCCCTTTGGCAATAAGATCCACAAAATCAATGCCCCCTAGTAACCCCTAACAAGGGAATGTGATGAACATGTCGAATTTAAACAATTTTTCCCGGAGAGGGAAATCACTCACAGAACCAGAGCTCTTAATGAGGTTTTCTTCCTCACTGAGGGGAAAGCGGGCCCATAAGGTACAATTTTATGCTGTGTTATTAGAAGTGTTCAGCTCCAGAATCCCCCTTAAATGAAATTTTATAATTGTTAATAAGATTTCTAAAATGTTTCAATTACCGATCGGCCCTTTGATACCATTTTATCTTTCCCCCTAGTCATTGATTGGGGAGAGGTTAGAATTTTGATTTGGGTTTGTCCAAACTTGGCAAAAACTATTCAACAGAATGAAAGAGCCCGTTTAAGAGCACTCCTAACATGGTGGCAAAACAATTTTTTTGTGTGGCTGGTGGGATTTCCCCCCTTTCCTTTGTGTCAACGAAGGTTCCATGAAGGAGACCCCGGGTAACATGTTCCACGCGCGTGCAATGCAGAGGTACAAGGACGGAAAACCAAAACTTTCATAGAAAAAAAAGATATTAACAGATCAAACAGAAGGTTGGATCCCCCCTTACAAGAGCTTGCAAACTTATAAAAAAGGGTAAAACAAAGGTAGACGTCTTATTGTGTTTAAAGATCCCGCATCTGCTAGAAATATAAGGTGACACATTAAAAAGTAGCTGAACCGCCACCCAGACATCATTTTATACAATAAGGGCAAATGAGGGTTGGGGTGTAAGGGTGTGGGTGATAAAGGAAAGGGGTTTTTCTTTCCCCCCTAGGGAAAATGTATTTTTAGGTAATACAGTACTTAAAATTATGTGTTTAAAGTAGTCTAAGGGTGGCCCCTTTCCCCGACAGGGGCAAAAAACCCGGGGTTTTGCCAGGGGATTTGTCCTGTTTTGCGGGCCCTCCCCCCCCGCGGGGGGTGGGGGTGGCAGTTTTTCCGCGATGAGTTCCCCCCCCTTACATTGAGATGCACAGTTCATCCCGGGAAAAGGACGGAAGATTGTGCTATCACATGTTTGCGGCCGGAGCAGGCGGCAAAACCACCCGGGAAAAAAACCGTGCAGTGGGGATGTGCACGGGTTTTCCATAGACACCATGGCTAATTTTCGGCCGGTTTTTCAGGCGGTCTGAAAAATCCCCAAAAGGCGAAAAACCCCGGCCCCAAAAACCCCTGCCGGGGGGGAATGCCCAAAAGCCGGTAGCAAATTCCAGGAATGGGACAGTATAGCAAAAATTGGTTGTGCAGGCTGAAGTTGGGGGATCGAATATGGAGGAATTTCATCTAAGGTATCAGCGAATTATGTTCTGAATGGGGGTTGGCAGGGATGGGGAGGGTGTAGGAAAAAGTGCAGTACTCTGAAGAGTTTATAGGGAAGAATAAATGTTTTTCTGTATTTTGTATTTGTATTGATTTGGGTAAAAAAGTCGGATGGCACGAAGAGAAGAGGCATCGCGTAGTGATTGGTCAGGGTAGAAAATTAAGAGTAATAAGCAATGGTTGGGAAAAGGGGGGTAGTGGAAAGGTAGGCAAAACCCCATTATATAATTAGGAAGGGGAATTTTTAAAAATTTGGTTCGTGACTTCGCCCAAATTTTCCGCAAATCCCTTTGCCCGAGCATGAGGTAGAAGTGGACAATGAACAGTGTGGAGGGAGACATCAACGCGCTGCGCATGAGGTCAGACAGTGGCAAATGAGCAAATGTGGAGGGACGACATCAAAAGAAGTGCAGCAGAGGTAGCAAATGGAAAAATGAAAATTTTGGAGGGGGAAAAAAGGGTAGGCCAAAGAGTGGCACAAAGACACAATGTGGAGGGCACGGGGCAGCCCCAGGCGCATGAGGTCAGACGTGGCACAATGACATTCTGGAGGTGGCAAAAAAGGAGTAGGCCCGTAGAGGCCGCTAAACCCCGATGAAGAAGGTTAGTGGTGAACTGTGGGGAGGTCGATAGGGGTTTTAAATTGTATTTTCACCTCTGTTTTGAAGTGTCACCTGGCGCGGTGGGGCCTTTTTTGTTTGGGGCCATGGTTAGGGACGAATTTTTCAAGTAGGAGGGGTGGGTCCCCTTTTGGAGCTAGTAAATTTTCGTTATATAAGGCTTTCTGTTAATAGGTGGTGCTCCCCCAGACTTTATAATGAAAAGGAGTATTCTTCCTTGAAATAGGGAAAGGGTTAAATGGTGAGGTTAGAAAAAGGTTTTAAAGGGGGGTGGTAAGGGGGGTTTTACTTTATCTTCCTACCCAGTCCGTTCGGGAAAACAAGCCTACAGGGGAACACAAAA
>JAODAL010086592.1:0-10201 GCA_025379985.1 Phyllomedusa bahiana | reverse complement strand
CTTTCAAGGGGAAGAGTGTCCCCCATTGTCTTGGTTTGGGCTTTGTATTGCAATCTCAGGTATGTTGAGAAACATGCATAGTACTTAAGGGAACCTCTGCTTTACAGTGTTGTCCTTTATCTCTATTATCTGATTCTATCCCCCAAAATTTTAACGCATATAGATAAAAGAAATAATATTATAAACTACAGTAAACAAGCACAATGTCAACACAAACAAGAAGCTCATTAAACCAATTCTCGATTCAAAAGAGCTTTATTTAAGCAAACATAATAACAGACGATTGCAAGTCAGCATTCAATAGTAGGATGCAGATATAAGGAACATGGTAACATGAACAGCTTGAAAACATAGAGAGCAGAGGCTATCAAATTAGACAAAAAATATGTAACGTAACCGCAGCAAAGGCATTTATCGACTCATCATTTGATGTCAGCAATGCATATATTACAAAGATCATGGCCATGAAAATGAACAAACTTAATAGCCCGATGACTGGCATACACTAAGGTATGGGGTAAAGGGACGAGACATACAAAAAGTGATACTCTTGAAAAATTATCAGGTATTGTTCCGCCTCAGAAAGCGGGAAGAGGGGAGGCTGTTAGCCTTTGATATAATTCATGCAAAAGTTCCCTCGCCATCACCGCTCCGACAAAGAACGGAGCCAACTAGGGTCATGTTAAAACGTCAACCCCCTTTGTCCTCCCAAAATATGAGACGCCTCTGAGGGGAGTGCTGCATTGAGACAGATCGCCCAATTAAGCTAAAGAAACAAGCCCAACAAGAGTAGGGAACGAAGGAATGGGATAACCAGCCAGGACTCACCAACAACCGCAACCCACCCAAAAACCTCAGGTCTTCAGAGCGATCCGAAGCTCCAGACTGAAACAGTGAGCCGCTAAGATATGGCATAGTGTGGAGAGGCACAAATTTGAACCAGTCGTCCCAGACTTTTTGAAAGGTCAAATCGTTACCGGATGCACAGCATCGTATCTCCTCCCATCTACAGATTCTATGGACCTCTTCAAACCAGGCTGCAATAGTAGGGCAAAAAGTTGGCGCCACAATCGGGGGATAACAGCCTTGGCGGCTATCAGCAAGGTGGTGATTAACCTATTCTTGGGGGGGAGCGAGAAAAGCCCTGACTGAGCATGAACAGTAAAGTGGTTGGGTCATTGTCTAATCTGTCCCCTGAGATCAAGTCAATGCCCTTTAAATTTACTTGAGACCAGAAAGGTTGCAGGGAGGAACTTGCCACCAAATTTTGAAGCATGGTTCCCGCTGCCAATGGCATCGCCAGCATGGGTTTGGAGACCGATGGGAACAGAGTGTGGAGTAGCACAGGGCCCCTTTATACCAACGGGATACAATCTTGTAGTTCTAATTTTGGGAATCTAATGGAGACAGAGGTTTCTACGGGAAAGATTGGAACACCGACTCCAAATTCTTCTTCATGAGTTCCCTCCCGAGCTCCCTTTCCCAGGCTTTTTGGAAGGGTTATTTGAGGGAAAAAAGTTGTCTGCGTCAGTAGGCCATAGATCCTAGATAACAAGTGCGATGGAGATGGAGATGCAGACACCAATTCTCAAACATGGAGAGAGGTCTGGTAAGGGTCAAGGGGGCTTCAAATTCCGCACATGTACCACGCAACGGGTTTAGTAATGAATTTCCGAGATTCTCGAGTTTTGAATCTCACTCGACAGAACCGAATAACCCTTGACCCCTCCAGCATCATACACATCTCTCATGATCCCAAAGCCTCTATCTCCACCTATGCCGAGCCCGGTCGCACTTAGTGTGTCCGGGATTCCGGGGTTTCCGGTAATGGGAGTGAGCGGGCCTCCGGGTTTCAGAATATGCATGGCAGGGGGGTAGGATCTAGACGTCAACGGGATTGTTTGTAAAATTGAGAGGGGTAGAGAGTAGATTTTTTTAGGGAGCCACTGGGGCGGTAGCCAGGGTAGCGCTGCCTTTCGAGGAACCATAAAGTTCGTTCGATTTGAAACCCATAGTTTATCGCTCCTACGTTGGAAGTTATCAAAATCCTGACCGCTGAGGCGCTAAATAGTATGCTTGAAAGTTTGGAAACTGACAGCCCACCTCCGCCCTAGGTCTCATTCAAGATTGCTCTGGATACACTAGGGTGCCTCCGTGCCCAGACAAAACGCATCATTGGGACTATGCAGCGAGCGGAAAAAAGGGCCTGGGGAGGAGGATCGGAATCTTTGGGAAACAGATTAGTAAAGGGGAGGAGGACATTCATCTAATGATATTGATTCGACCCAACCAGGAGAAGTCTTTTTTTGTCCCATCTGGTTAGGTCGACTCGTATCAGGTCGAGGAGCGGGGAGAAATTTAGTTCAAACATTTTTTTAGGGTCTGAGGGTATATTGACCCCCAGGTACTTGATGAAAGAGGAAGCCCAGGAGAAGGGATAGGACTCCTTAAGCCTAGACACCGCTTCTGGGGGAAAGCGTGAGGTTCAGAGCCATACTTTTAGCCATGTTTTACCTTGTGATTACTAAGAGATCCAAAGCACAGAGGGCTGAAGGATAGAAGGGAGAGTGATGAGAGGGTTTGTTACATACAAAAACAGGTCATCTGCAAACGCTGAGCATTTCAGATGAAGCTTTTCCTCATTAATC
The DNA here is from genome assembly GCA_025379985.1 of Phyllomedusa bahiana. Lineage (NCBI taxonomy): Eukaryota > Metazoa > Chordata > Amphibia > Anura > Hylidae > Phyllomedusa > Phyllomedusa bahiana. The sequence continues at coordinate 7,553 of JAODAL010086592.1, read as the reverse complement.
CCAGTGATCGAGTTGTTCATACGAATGTCTTGGAGCAAAATGCTCCATAACTATCACGTAAAAGGAGCGGGGGAGAGGGCAGCCTGTTGGTACCCTTCCGTATATTGAAGGTGGAGGAAAGAATCCATTGACCCGTATCTGAGCCCGCGGAGAGTGATAGAGGGCGAAAACTCTTTTCATGCAGAATCGGGCCAATACCAAAAGCTGAAAAGGGGACCTGAGAGAAAAAAACCAGTTAACCCGGTCAAAAAGGCCTTCTTTTGCGTCCAGCGAGAGAGCATAGCAGGAATTTTGGCTTTACGCCACATAATGGGTTAAGGTGAAGGTCTTGAGTGTGTTATTCCCTTTGCTTCCCTCGCTGGAATGAAGCCCGCCTGATCCAAATTGATAAGGCTATTAAGGTGGGGGTTCAATCTCAGGGCAATTAATTTCGCAAAAATTTTAGGTCCGTGTTGATTAAAAGAGATCGGACGATAGCTTTGGCAAAAAAAAAGTGGGTCCTTCCCTGATTTGGGGATCACTGTAATGGGGCCCTTAGGAAGTCAGGGGCCCAAAAAGGGGTAGAACTAGAGACAAAAGTTGAAAGTAGTTAGGATTGGGGAAGCTAAGTCCTCTCTTAAGACTCTATAGAAACTAGCAGTAAAGCCATCTGGCCCAGGGCTCTTCCCCGCAGGCAAGGAGGCTATGGCCGTTTGTAGTTCTAACGGGGTAAAGGGGGCATCCAGAGAGCTCGCAACGTCTCCAGGGAGAGATAAACGAGTTGTGCGACGGAGATAATCCTTGAGGGATGGAGTCTGTCCGCCACTAGCAGATCGCGGGGCATGGGAAGGGAGATTGTAGAGCTTTGAATAGTATTCATGAAAGACCGACAGTATGTCGTCAGTTAAATGCACCAATCGTCCCTCAGCTGTCTTAATCTGAGGGATGAAGAGGGAGGATCTTCTCTCTCTCAAGGCCCTAGCGAGATATCTGCCCGGTTTGTTACTCCACTCATAGAATCCAGCTGCACATATTTGACGATAACGCTTATGCCTATGTTCCATGAGTGTCAGAACCTCGTGGCGGAGTTTAAGTAGGGTTCTCAGGTCCGTATCAGACTCCGAGGTCTTGTGGGCGGATTCTGCTGAGTGGAGGTCAACCAGGAGCGACCGGAGTTTCTGATCTGCTGCACGTTTCAGGCGCGCTCCATGTTTAATGAGCACCCCTCTAAGGACACATTTCAAAGTTTCCCATTGAATCTGAGGGGTCGTTTGGTCTTTCCGGGGGTGTTCCTGAAACCGCCTGAAATTGGGGGACTGGAGTTCCTGCAGGACACAGTGCATCCTGTAAGAGAGTCTCGTTGAAGCCCCCCATGAGAACGGAGGGCGTTTATAATGTGGCAGGACGAAGTCGCAATGTAATGGGGCATGGTCCGAGTGTATTGTGACTTCAATTTCAGTTCTCTCGACATAGGGTAGGAGGGAGTGCTGAGTGAATACGTAGTCAATACGACTATAGGATTGGTGGGGGTACGAGTAGAAGGTATAGTCCCTCTCACCAGGGTGCATGATCCGCCACACATCAGACAATTGCATCCCATGTAGTAGGTGCTTGAGCCTATTGAGCACCCGAAGTGGGACGGAGGAACGTCCATTAGACGTGTCCAAGGTCGGGTGAAGAGCTAGATTGAAGTCGCCACATAGCACTATTTGGCCCTGCGCAAAGCATGTAAGCTCATCCAACACCTGGTTTAGGAAGGGGAGATCTGACCCGTGTTGGGAACGTAGATGTTGGCTATAGTATAGGTATGGGCCCCGGAAACTACACTTCAAGAAAAATCCCCCTAGCTTCAAAATCCGTATAGACACCCAAAAACCTGTGGGGGGAAGCTCTGGGGATAAGGTTTTCCCCACTCCTTCGTTTTGAGTTGGGTTCCCCAAGAAATGTACAGACAGGGTAATTTTACTTGGAGAAATCCCCCCTGATCCTAAAAGAAAAATGCTTTTCTTGTAAAAAAAACAAATGGGACTTCAGCCTGTGCAGTGAAAAGAGAGCTTGGATCGTTTTTAGGGATGTTTGCCCCTTAACATTAAACCAAATTTTCTCAGATAATTTAAAGTATCGGGGTATCTATCAAATTAGATTAAAAAAAAAAAAAAAAAAAAAACTTATTTGACTTTTACATGAACATCAGCATATAAAATAAATTTGCAGAAAAAATGTATTAAAGGGTTTGTCCCAAAATAAAAATTTTTTCCCTTTAAATTAATATTGCCAAAATAGCAAACTTGAAAATCTACAAAAACGTTCCCAAAGTTTTTATGCCACACTCCTTCCTAACGTTGGTGATGTAACTTATTCCCTTTGCTAGTGTTTATGGCAATCTGATGCCTTTTTCTTATGTGTCAGGATCCCCAGTTCGTTGAGCACAGTTATGACCCCATATTTAGTTCTGGTTTTGTTGACAGTAGTCTTTTTTTTATTATTATTTTTTTTTTAAAAAGGCCCCATTGATTCCGGGGCTGTAAATTCGAGGGGGTTACATAATAACAAAAGTCAAAGAGTACAGTGATAAGGGATAATGACAATTGGTTAAAGGGGAGGAGGCCTCCCCGCAAAAGGGCTTAAATCTAAAAGGAGGGGGAAAAGAGACGGAGGTGAGGGGCAGACAAGTCTGTGGAGGAAGTAGTGACATTTTAGTAAAGGATGGGGAAGCTGAGAAAGGGGTTTTTTGGTTGCTTTTAAAAGCTGGTGAAGTGGAGGAGAGTTGTGTGTTGGGGAGTGAGTTCCCAGAGGTGGGAAGAGGGGGAAGTTTTGGGGAGAGGTTGTGTGAGGGCTGATAAGGGGGAGGGGGGGAAAGGTCTTGAGGAGCGGAGAGTGGTGGGGGGAGATATTTGGAAATTAGGAGAGATGTATGGAGGGGGGAGGTTAGAGAGCCTTGTAGGTCATGGTTAGTAGCTTGAAATGAATTGTGGGAGGGGAAACCCAGTAAAGGGGTTTGGCGAGGGGGGGGGGGCAGGGAGTAGCGAGGAGAGAGGTGGATAAGACGGGCAGCAGATTTAAAAGGGGGATTGGGGGGAAAGCGAGGGTGCTAGCTGGGAGGCACTGAGAAGGTTTTTGCAGTGTTAGGGGGAGATGAAAGGCATGGCCCCGTTTTTTGGTGTCATACCCAAGGGAAATGAGCGGATGCGAGAGATGTTTTTCGGGTGGAGGGGCAGGCAGAGGTGGGGTTTGGATGTGGGTTTAAAAGAAAAAGCAGAGTTAGGATTCCCCCAAGACAGGGATTGTGGGCCGGTGAAAGTGTAGGCGTTGATGTAATGGAGATCAGGGGCGGGGTAGATGGTTTTGGGGAAAGATGATGAGTTCTGTTTTCTCCAATTTTAGTTTTAGGAGACGTGATGGAAAAAGGAGGAAAATGGAGGACGAAGTCAGGGATCCGGGAGAGTAGGAAGTGACTTGGGCCAGAGTGTAGATTTGGGGTTTTCATCAGCATAAGGTGGTAATGAAAGCCATGGAGGTTTGAGCTGCCCGAGGCCAAAGGGGTGTGTAGGAAGATAGTGGCCGGAATGACCTTGGGGGGCCCAACAGGAGTGGCGGGGGGAGGAGGTGGAGAAAAATGGAGACGCTAAAATTTCGATCAGTGAGGTACGAGGAGACCCGGAAAGACCCAAAGCCCGGGGCCCGAGGGGGGGGAGAGGATTTGTGCAGGGGGGAAGGGTGACAGTGTAAAAGGAGAGGACAGGCCCAAGGGGGGGGAGCACAGGTGGGGCATGATGTTTTTAGCAGTTACTAGATCATTAGTGACTTTGGTTTAGGGCAGTTTCGGTAGAGTGGTGGGGGGTCGAAAACCAGTTTTTAGTGGGTCAAGAAGAGGTTGGAGGGAGGTGGAGGACAGCTGAAGTAGACTGCTGCTGAGGAGTTTTGGGAAACAAAAGGGAGCAGTGAGTGGGGGATGTTGGGGCAGAGAAGAGGGGTCAAACGTTGTTTTTTTTAGGGTTGGAGTGATGTAGCATGTTTAAAAGGGAAAAGGGGAAGTGCCAGAGGTTATTTATAGGTTTAAAAGATGGGTGATGGGGATGATAAAAAAGCCTTAGGTCTGGGATGAGGTGGGGTGGGAGTGGGTCAAATAAGGTAGGAGGTTGGATTTGGAAATTTAAGGAGGGAGCTTTTATGAGTGACCGTGGGAAAACAAGTTAAAGGGGGAAGACAGGTTGCAAGGGAAGGGGGTGGTGGGGCTGGGGTGAAACTTTTTCACCAAAACCTTCCTCCAAAAAGCTGGTGAAGTGAAGATGGAGGGTTTTATGTGGACAATCGTTTAAATAAATGATATGTAATGTTGTTGTGTATCCTTAAAGAGGTTGTTCATTCAAAGTTTTAAATGATGCTGAATGAAATAATGTGCTTTGCTCGCATTCCTGGTAAGTTCTGTAATTAGCTATGGCTCAGTGTATTCAGCCTTGCTAATTGATAAATTCTTGCTGTCAGGACCCGGGAAGCTTCTGGTTAAAGTAAATAGTGTAAATTAGGTGTTTGGTCTGAAAAATCAGATTTTAAAAAAGTTTCATGCCCGAAGTTCTTGCTCAACCCCGGTGTGATGTCACTCCCCGCTATCAGAAAAAACAAAAGCAGGGGGAAGAAGGAACGGTCGGTATTAGGAAACCAAAAGCCCTCAGAAGGGATAAAATCATTTTTAGTTCCAACAAAAAAAAATTAAAAAAGAAAATTTTTTTTGAAAGGTTTTTTTTAGTGTTCCCGGAATGTTGAAAACTTATTTTTTGTAGAATAAACCCTTTTAAAAGGGTTGTCTGTTTCCCTTTAAATCTTTATGACAATGGACAGATGGGTTAAATCCAAATTTTGGTTAAGGTCCTAATTGGCAAACTGCAGCTGACACCCCTGCTAACGCAGGAATTTGGAGCCCAGCTCCGATTCTTTTGTTTAACCCTTTGGGTGCTGCGGCGATTGGTTTTTCTAAATAAATGAGAAAATGGCAGTGAAGGTTCCATAGCCCCCCATGATAAGGGACTCCCCTCCTGAATGTTGTTTTTTTTTTTACTATCCGTTTTCATTTTTAAACTACAGAAAAATGGTAAATTTTTAAAATTTGGGTTTTAATCCCTGTATTTGTTTTTAATAAAAACATGTAAATTTTTCTGATAAGAGAAGAACTGGGCAGTAGTTTTGTTTTTTTTACCCAAAAAAAGAGTAGGTTGTTAACAAAAATCTACTAATATTTGACAAAGAAGCAGATGGCAAAAAGGTGGATGCCCGACGATTCTCATTTCGTTTTTTTCCACTTTTGCTGTTTTGAAAATTATCACCCTTTATTTTTGGAAATTTTTAATGTTTATGGAAAAAGGTAACAACTTCGATATGCTCGGTAATTCCCCAACGATTTGTGATCCATTATTCACGTGCCAAAAACCCAGCCGTTTTTTTTTTTCTTTTTAAAAGACGTCAATTTATGAACCTTATTGAATGTGTGAAAATCCAAAAAAATAGGGGGGTCCAATAGTGTAAAAAATTAAATTGAAATAGAAAACGATAAAAAAAAATGAAAGATAAAAAGAAAAAAGTAAAGCTTTATCTACTGCAAATGCTCAAATTTCCCCTCTGCCCCTTTTATAGCTCATGTCGCCAGATAGCCGCACATACCCGGTTAGAGAGAAACCCGTCCATAGGTTATTTCCCCCCTTGCTGAGGACAGCACAATTGTGTGACCTGCTGTTTCGCACTGTGTCCCCCTTTCGTAAGATGCTTAGTTTTTGTGTATTTAAGTAAAAAATGCAGTTTTTGCCCGAAGAGTCATTGAAGAGTATTTTAAAGTCATTCAAAGGTCATTTTTTGCAAACCCGCCCCTAATGATAAAACTTTACTTTTTAAAAGGTAGAAAACCCGGAATATAGTGGGCGGGGCTAAAATTGCACATGAATAGATTTGAGGGCTAAATGCTCTAAAAAAAAAAAAAAACAGCATCTTTCAGAATAAAGGGGGCCCGCGCTGGAACAGCAGGTCTATCATGGCTTGTGCTGGCCTCAGAAGGGGGGAATAAAATATGTGACAGGTTTTTCTTTTAAAAAATGCGTCCTTGGCATAAAGAAACCCCGGTTTTCAAACCTAAAAATTGAAACAGCTGACAGATCTACAAAAAAGGTGTTTTTTACCTTTTGCTTTTTGTATTTTACCACAATAATTGAACTAACCAGCCATACGCACCAGCCTTCAAACAATGGCCATGTCCACTTTTTACCTTTTTAAAACAAAGGAGTTGTCAATTTTGTTGGAAAAACATTTGAGGGTTCTCTGAAAGTGAACTACTGGCAAAAATGGGCAAATGTTGTCCCAGGACTGGGAAAAGGGTATTTTGGTGTCCAAGGCAATTAAGTCCTATACCCTCCCCCCTTAGGGAAAAATTAGCCCAATATATTCCCCGCACCCCCTTTCTGAGGATGAAATGGCACCCTAGGCGGGGCCTACCTTGTGTTTACAAACTTTAGTAAAAATAGGCGAGAACAGCATCTTTCAAATTTTGTTCGTGGGCAGTGTGTAAATTAGTTTCTCTGATGTGGGGGGGGGGTGGGGGGGTTTGATAGGCCACCTATAAAGGGCCACAAGGAAAATTTTTACCCCCAAAGCTGTCATTTTCAGAGATAGGAATTTACATAGAAAACAGAGTTTTTCCAAAAAATCATTTACCGGAAAACGCAGTTAAAACTACAAAGTCCCAAAGGAAAAACCCTTCCCATTTTATTTTCTTCTTAGTTCATAAACAATGCATTTAGGCGTGAGCAGGCAACTAACCTTTGCTTTCTTTTCACCCCAGTTTTAGGATTTTGACTCAAGCAACGTCTTAGTTTGTTGTGACCCATATCTTATGGGTTTAAAGGGAATGTGTATCAAAAAATGAGTTTTTGGTTTAAAGTTTGTTTTAATGTTTAAACATTTTTTGGTTTTTTTGGGGAAATTTTTTTTACATTTTTTAATCACTTTCAATATTTTTTTTTAATAATTTTAAATCTTGCAGTTTTCCTTTTGGCCCTAGGCCTTTTTGAGTTAACAGCAGTCAGAGAGTGCTTTACAGTGCTTCATGATATAGGAGATTAAGACTAACTCAGTCCCTTACTTCTTAGGAGAGTTTTTTTGTCATGCTCTGTGATGGGAAGAAGTCACTGTGGGGAGGTGAAAGGGTGAAAATGTGACTTCCCTTTGGATGGTGGACCTTGTTTCTATTCACAGGGTGTTCCTTTCATTTTTACCCTTTTGGCTGATAATGAGCAGACAACTGAGAATCTTTTGTACAGAAAGGAAGTGTAGACAGTTATTAGGCTGTGGCCAAGTGAAAACTGCAGGGGCTTAAGAAATTTTTAAAAAAAAATATGAAAGTGATATGGGGAAAAAAAAAAAAAAAAAAATTCTTAAAAAAATTTCTTAAAAAATTTTTTTTGAGCATAAAAAAAGTGAGTAAACAATAATAATTTTTGATGACCATTCTGTACATTAAATACTGACAGGAAGTTAGACTCTATGGTTTGAGAGTCTTTGAACTTCCATAGGGTGCAAAGAAGATTCATTTG
>JAODAL010086591.1:0-10202 GCA_025379985.1 Phyllomedusa bahiana | reverse complement strand
GCCGGGAAAGGGGGAAAGGGGGGGGGAACGCCGAGGAACCGAGGAGGGGGGAACCCGAGGAGCCCGGGGGAGGGGGGGGGAAGCCCGAGGAGCCCGGAGGGGAGGGGGAACCCCGGGAGGGGCCCGAGGAGGAGGGGCGCCGGGACCCCGGAGGGGGGGGGCGGGGAGCCGGGGGAGGGGAGGGGGGAACCCCCGGGGACCCCGGGAGGAGGGGGGGGAAGCCGGGGGCCGGGGAGGAGGGGGAACGCCGAGGACCCGGGGGGAGGAGGGGGAACGCCGAGGAGCCCGGAGGTGGTGGGGGAACGCCGAGGAGCCCGGAGGAGGAGGGGGAACGCCGAGGAGCCCGGAGGAGGAGGGGAACCCGGGAGCCAGGAGAGGGGGAACCCGAGGAGCCCGGAGAGGGGGGGAACGCCGGGGACCAGAGGAGGGGGGGAAACGCCGGGGGGGGCCCCGGAGGAGGAGGGGGAACGCCGGGGAGCCAGGAGGGGGGGGGGGGGGGCCCAGGGGGCCGGGGGAGGGGGGGGGACCCAAAGGGGCCGGAGGGGGGGGGGGCCCGAGGGGGGGCGGGGGGGGGGGGGGGGTGGCGCGGGGGGGCCGAGGGGGGGGGGGGGGGGGGCGGGGGGCGCCGAAGGCCGGAGGAGGGGGGGGGACCCGGGGGCCGGGGGGGGGGGGGGGGGGGCGCGGGGGCCGGAGGGGGGGGGGGCCGAGACCCCGAGGGGGGGGGGGGGGGGGCGCCGGGGGCCGGGGAGGGGGGGGGCGGACGGGACCCGGGGAGGGGGGGGGGGGGGGGGGCGGGGGGGGGGGGGCGGGCCCGGGGGGGGGGGGGGGCGAGGCGCCCGGGGGGGCGGGGGGGGGGCGCCCGGGGACCGAGGGGGGGGAGGAGGACCCGGGGGGGGGGGGGACGCCGAGGAGCCCGGAGGAGAGGACACTTTTGCATTCCTTCTCCCTTACTTTAATGTTTCTTGGAGCAATGCGAATTAACACGGGGTACCCTGCTCATGGCTATGAAAAATTTTTTTTTTTTTTTGCTTTTCATTCCCCTCCCTCCCAATAAACAAAGGGAGCCCATAAAAGGAAAGGTTTGGGAGGGCAACGAATTGAAACATACCAACGATCTGCCCAGGACTAAATGCGCATGTGTACATGACTATCTCTCGCGCAAGCGCATAGGCCATTTTTGCATTCCCTCTCCCTCCCAATCACTGAGGTACAGGGATGACCACATAAAAGGAAAGGGTTGTGAGGGGAAATAATTGGAAAAAAAACAGCGATCTACCCAGAACTAAATGTGCATGCGTACACGATTATCTCTTGCGCAAGCGCATAAGCCATCAACATGACTCGCGCATGCGCGTATGAAAATCTTATAGTTCTCGCTTTTGCATTCCCTCTCAATCACTGAGGCAGAGGGATGTCCGCATGACACCCCTTTCACCAATTTTAGGGACAACGCAACACCCTGCCATGGGGATCGCAGGAACCTCTGTAAAAATGGGGACATAAAATTTCCCCATTTCCCCACGGGTCCTTTCTGCTGCTAGGACCAGAGCGCCCCCATCGCGGCACGTTCGCGAGGTTATTAATATCGCCCTGCACCTTGCTCTAATTATCACCTCTGCTCTCGCACCTCGGCCATGATAATTAAATTAGTCACGTCAGATTAAGGTCACATTAAGCACGCACAGCAGCGAGCAAGGGGGGGGGGGGACCCGTGGACCTAATTGGGGCGCTCCGGGGGGCCATCGGGGGCCCGACGCGGGGGGTCGGTTTTTGGTGAAGAGAAGGGGGGGGGTTCAAGGGGGGGACCCCCCCTACCCGACCAGAGCGGGGAATAAAACACAAGGGGGGCCGACATATCCGGATCATTAACACAAAAACTATATACATGGAGGACACAGGGACGAGCGGCCCATAAGACACCGGGACAGCGGCCCCATGGGACACCGGACACGGGGCCCCATAAGACACAGGGACAAGCCGCCCCATAAGGGGAAGGGAGAGCGCCCCATAGAGGGCCGGGGCAGGGGCCCCCTAGAGGGGCAGGGACAAGCGGCCGCATAGAGGAGACAGGGACAAGCGGCCGCATAGAGGACACAGGGACAAGCGGCCCCATAGGAACCACAAAAACGGCCCCCTAGAGGGCACAGGGGCAAGGGCCCCATAGAGGAACCGGGCCAAGGGGCCCCATAGGGGAAGAACGGGAAAAAGCGGCCCCATAGGGGGGAACCGGGACAAGGGCCCCATAAGGGAAACCCTAAACAAGCGCCCCATAGAGAAAAGGGGGGAACAAGGGGCCGCTTAGAGGAGACGGGGAAAAGGGGCCCCATAGAGGGACCGGGCAAGGGGCCCCATAGGGGAACCGGGGAAAAGGGGCCCAAAAAGGGGAGACCGGGACAAGCGGGCCCCATAGGGGAGACCGAACAAGGGGCCCCATAGAGGAGCCCGGGGAAAAAGGGGCCCCCCATAAAAAAAAGGGGGACAAGGGGGGCCCCATAGGGGGGAACGGGGACAAGGGGCCCAAGAGGAACGGGGACAAGGGGCCCCCCATAGAGGAAGGGGGCCCAACCCGGCCCCATAGGGAAGGGGGAAAAGGGGCCCCATAAGGAGGGGGTCAAGGGGCCCTTTAGGGAAGGGGGACAGGGGCCCCCTTTAGGGGAAAGGGGGGGACAAGCGGCCCCAAAAGGGGAAAAAGGGACAAGCGGGGCCCAAAAGGGAGACAGGGAAAAGGGGCCGCATTAGAGGAGACGGGACAAGGGGCCGGGCAATAGGGGGAACAGGCCCAAAGGGCCCCATAGAGGGGGACGGGGAACAAGGGCCCCTTTAAGAGGAGACGGGGACAAGGGGGCCCCCCATAGGGGAGAAGGGACAAGGGGCCCCTAGGGGATCGGGAAACAAGCCCCCATAGAGGGAAAAAGGGAAAGCGGCCCCCATAGGGAACAGGGAAAAGGGGCCCCAAAGGAAACGGGGGACAAGGGGCCCCATAAAGGAACCCGGGGAAAAGGCCCCCCCCATAGAGGAACCGGGGAAAAAAGCCCCAAAAAGGGGAAAACCCGGGGACAAGGGGCCCCAAAAGGGGGAACGGGAAACAAGGGGCCCCCCTTAAGGGGGACGGGAACGGGGGGCCCCAAAGGGGAAAAGGGGCCCAAGGGGGGCCCCATAGGGGAACAGGCAAGCGGGCCCCATAGGGAAAACAGGGACAAGCGGCCCCCATAGAGGGGGGGGACAGGGAAAAGGGCCCCGCGAGGAGACGGGGAAACCCCGGCCGCAAAAAGGCGACCGGGGACAAGGGGGGCCCCCCATAGAGGACACAGGAACGGGCCCCCCAAGAGGAGCCCGGGGCCCAATGGCCCCAAAAGGGGAAACCCGGGGAAAAAGCGGCCCCTTTGAGGGACCGGGGCCAAGCCCCCAAAAGGGGAAAACCGGGACAAGCGGCCCCCATAGAAAAAACCCGGGGAAAAAGCGGCCCCATAGGGAGACCGGGACAAGGGGGCCCCCCATAGGGGAGGGGGGACAAGCCCCCCCATAGGGGAAACCCGGGACAAAGGGGGCCCCAAAGAGGAACCCGGGGAAAGGGGCCCATAAGGAACCGGGAACAAGGGGCCCTTTGGGGAAGCCCCGGGAAAGCCGGCCCCATAAAGGGGGCCCGGGACAAGGGGCCCCATAGAGGAGGACCGGGACAAGCCCCCAAATTAGAGGAAAAGGGACAAGGGGCCCCTTTGAGGAGACAAAAAAGGGGCCCCCAAAAAGGGGAACGGGGAAACAAGGGGCCCCCATAGAGGAACGGGGACAAGGGCCCCAAGGGGGGAGACGGGAAAAAAAGGGGGGCCCCCATAGGGAACGGGGACAAGGGGGCCCCATAGGGGGAGACGGGGCCCAAGCGGGGCCCAAATAGGGGAAATCGGGGGGACAAGCGGCCCCATAGAGGAGACAGGGACAAGCGGCCCCATAGAGGAGACGGGGAAGGGGGCCCCCTTTAGAGGAGAAAAGGGACAACCCGGCTCCATAGAGGGGGAGGGACAAGCCCCCATAGAGGAACGGGAAACCCGGGGCCCCTTAGGGGAGACAGGGACAACCCCCCCCCTTTAGAGGAACGGGCAAGCCCCCATAGAGGAAAACGGGGCCCAAGGGGGCCCCAAAGAGGAACAGGGGCCCAAGCGGCCCCATAGAGGAGACAGGGACAAGCGGCCCCATAGAGGAGACAGGGACAAGCGGCCCCATAGAGGAGACAGGGACAAGCGGCCCCATAGGGGGAAACCCGGGGACAAGGGGGCCCCATAGGGGAAACCCGGGACAAGGGGCCCCATAGGGGGAAGAAAAGGGGACAAGGGGCCCCAAGGGGGATACGGGGAAAAGGGGGCCCATAGAGGATACGGGAACAACGGCCCCATAGAGGATACGGGGAAAAAGGGCCCCATAGGGGTACGGGACAACGGCCCCCTAAGGAAAACGGGGGAACAAGGGGCCCCCTTTGGGGACACGGGGAAACAAGCGGCCCCCATAGAGGACACAGGGAAAAAGGGGCCCCAAAAGGGGAGAAAAGGCGACAAGCCCGAAATTAGAGGAGACAGGGAAAAAGGGGGGCCGAAAGGGGAAACAAAAGGGACAAGCCCGAATTTGGGGGCCACTTTCTGCTTTAATTATTCACTGCTGCCGTCAATAATGGAACATTTCAACCCAAAAACCCAAAAAAACCCTGAAAGAAAAATTACCCCTGTTCACCCCGGAAAAAAAGCTCTGACCCTCCATACCCCAGTCCCCGGGCCGGGGGGGGAGGGGGATGAAAAACCAGTATTCGGGTTTAACAGCAACTGCACTGCGCTGATACACTTTTAACGATTTCCTCGGGGGAAAATTTGAAAAAGAACGGGCCCCCCGGGTAACAACAGACGACTGCGCTGATACACGGTAACGATTGTTCTTTTGGGGAGGGGAAATTGGAAACCCTTTTATCCGGTAAAAAGATGGCCCTGCACTGCGCTGATACACTGTAACGAGTGCCCCGGGGTGTGGGAAAGTTGCCCCAGATCCCGGGGCCCCCGCCGCCCATTCACGGGGGGGGGGGGGAACAAATTTTGCGGGGGGGGGCCCCGGGGGACCCCCCCCCCCCCCCGGGGTCATTGATTCCCCCTTCACTCAAAATTATTACTGGATGCATCAGGCGACATCTTGGGGGGGAGGAGGGGGGGGGGTATCAACCCAAACCCACAATATGCCATCCAAACATTATTATAACCATTTTCCTTCCCGGAGCAACGGATTAAACTGCAACCTTTTAAAACCCTATTTGTTTGGGGCCCCGGGGAGCAGCCCGGATGTCACCACCCCTCTGCAAAACCCAACTGTTTTTGGGGCCGGAGCAGACATTCCTGCACCTCGGGCAAACCCTACTGTGTAGGGGGCCCCCGGAGCAAAACAAATGCCCAAAAACCTCTGCAAACCTACTTTTAATGGGGCCCCCAGAGCAAGGGTTTGTCCCCTGCCCCTTGTAACCCTACTGTTTTAGGGGGCCCCGGGACAAGGGATTTCACCTGCACCTCTCTAACCCTACTGTGTTTTGGGGGGGGGAAAAAGCCCTTTTTCACTCCCACCTCTCTAACCCTCCCTGTTATTGGGGCCCCGGACAAGGAGGGCACCGCCCCTCTGCTAACCCTACTGTGTATGGAACAGGAGAAAACCCAAATGTCACTGCCCCCTCTGCAAACCCTACGGGTGTAGGGCCCCCCCCGGAGCAGACGGATGTCCCTGAAACCCTGCTAACGTTTCCTGTATGGGGCTCCAGACGAGGGATGTCACTGCTCCTTTGCTAACCCTACGTTATGGGGCCCCCCCCCCCAAAATTGGATTTCACTGCCCCTTTTGTTTTAACCCAAACTGTGTAGGGGGCCCGGAGCAGACAGGGTCACGGGCCCCTTTCTGCAAACCCCTTACGTGTATGGGGCCCCGGGGAAGAAAGGACAGATGTCACTGCCCTCTGCAAAACCCCAACTGTTAGGGGGCCCCGGGAGCAGACGGATGTAAAACTGCACCTCGGGAAACCCCTTTACTGTTTAGGGGGGCCCCGGGGGGGCAGAGGGTTTGCCCACTGAAACCTCTGCTATCCCTACTGTGTATCCCGGGGCAGACGGATGTCACGCAGCCCCGGGAAACCCCTTGTGTAGGGGACAGGGACCCCAACGGATGTCACTGCCCCTCTGCAAACCCTATTTGTGTAGGGGCCCCAGACAAGGGTTTGTCACTGACCTCGCTAACCCTTCGGGTTAGGGGGCCCCCGGAACAGCGGATTTCCCTGACCTTGTTTAACGCAACTGTGTATGGGGCCCCAGAGCAGAGGGATGTCACTGCCCCTTCTGCTAACCCTTTCGTGTATGGGGCCCCGGAGCAACAGATTTTAAACCGCCCATCTGCTAACCCTACTGTGTAGGGGGGCCTGGGGGCCAGACGGATGTCCTGTACCTCTTTTAACCCTACTGTGGGGGGGCCCCGAACGACGGATGCCCACTGCCCCTCTCCAAACCCCTACTGGTAGGGGGCCCCCGGCAGAGGGAAATTTTTTTAAAAACCTTGCACCTCTGCAAACCCCTACTGTGAGGGGGCCCGGGGGCAGACGGGGGGCCAACGGCACCTCTCTAACCCAAAACCTGAAAGGCCCCCCGGGAGCAATGGATTCACTGCCCCTCTGAAAACCCAAACTGTTTGGGGGCCCCGGGAAAAAGGCCCCCTGAAACTGCACCTCTGCTAACCTACTGTTTAGGGGGCCCCAGCGAGGAGGGCCGGGCCCCCTCTGCAACCCAACTGTGTAGGGGGGCCCGGGAACAAGGGATGTCACGCACCCCTGCAAAACCCTATTTGTGTTTTGGGCCCTGGAGAGAGGGAATTTCACTGCCCCTGCAAACCCCTACTGTGATGGGGCCCCAAAAGAGGAGGGAAATCTCACTGCCCTCTGTAACCCTATTTGGTGTATGGGCCCCCCAAAAGCAACGGATCTCACTGCACCTCGGCTAACCCTACGTGTAATGGGTCCCGGGGACAGAAGATGTCACTGCCCCTTCAAAAAACCCTACTGTTTATGGGGCCCCCGGGAGCAAAACGGTTTTAAATTGCCCCTTGCTAACCCTACTTTTGGGGGGCCCCCGGGGAGCAAAGGAGTCCCCTTGAAACCTCTCCCAAACCCCTACTTTTATGGAGCCCGGGACAAACAGATTTCACTGCACCCCTGCAAAACCCTACTGTTTTTGGGACCCCGGGAGAAACCCAATGTCACTGCCCTCGCAAACCCTACGGTGTATGGGGGCCCCGGGGGGCAGAGGGTTTCCCTTGAAACCTTGCTAACTCACTTTTGTATAGGGCCACGGAGGGACAGAGGGTAACTCCCCCTTCGGCTAACCCAAACTGTTTTTAGGACCCCAAAAGAGGGATCTCACTGCACCTCTGCAAACCCCTATTTGTGTAGGGGGCTCCAGATATGTGGGGGGCCCCGGGGGAGGGGAAAAGGGCTCAAAGGGGACCCTCCCCCAAATTTTGTATGCAGTGTTTCTGGGCTGCACACCGGGTCCACTGGTCTTAAAAAAGGACTGCACTTTTGTATATTTCCGCTTGATAATCCGGTTTGTTTCTCTACAGCGGGGAAGGGCGGGGGGGGCACGTAAAGGTCCCCCAGCGTGAATGCTCTGGTTACAGTAACAGGGTCCAGCTGCCTGCGGATGGCAGAATTAAAATTCCCGGGGGAAAAACGGGGAAGGAGGGGAAAAAATTGGGGCGTAAAAATGTGCCCCAAATTGGCGGGGGGACGAGGGGGTTTTTCCCGCGATAAACCGGTCAGGGGAGGGGCCCAGCTCCGCCGCACAATGCCCGGCTTCATTCTGGAACAGATGTTGTATCCCCGCCGCGGCCGGCACAGTGTGAAGAAGAGCGCACCACATGCACCCCGAAATATACTGCCCCCTAGAGAGGAGCGGGGGCCGCCAATGTGTCCTTTACGGGTTTTTGTGCGGGCATCAGGTCCAGAGACGGAGAAGACTCAGGAACTATTACAGAGAAAAAAAGGACAACAATACTCCAGTCACAGCCAAAGCTGCAATGAAGAGTCTACTGGCTCCTCCACAGTCATGTGACAAGAAACCTGTGCCTTTTTGCTCCATGTTTACTAGAGGACAAAAATTTTCGGGTAACAGCAATTCTATTTTTTGGGTTTTTCCCGGGGCTTTGGGGGGCTGTCCCAAAAATCCAGAATTAAATTTGGGGAAAACTGGGGGCTTTCAGGGGGGGGTTTTGGGACATTGAGCTCCCGGGCTCCCGGAAGGGTGTCCAATAAACCAGAAAAATTGAAAAATCCGGCCCCCCTTTAAAGGAAAAATTTCCCATAGGGTTTGGGGGTTCCCCGGTCTTCCCGAAAGGAAAAACCAATAATCCAGAATTTGATAAACCCAGCTATCAGGGGAAAGTTCCTTTTTTGGGTTTTCCCGGTCTTCCCGAAGGCCCGCCCAAAAATCCAGAAAAAACTGTAATCTGGCAAACTATCCCGGGATGTTCCGTTACTTTGGGCTCTGGGTCTTCCTGAAAAGGGTGTCCAATTTAAACCAAATATTTGATAAACTGGCAAACTATTTAGGGAAATTTTCCCGTACATTTTCGCTCCGGTCTCCGGGAAGGCTGTCCAATAATCCAGAATATCTGATAAAACTGGGGATCTATTCCCGGAAAGTTTCTTTTACATTGAGTCCTGGTCTTTTTGAAAGCTTTCCAATAATCCAGAATATCTGATAATCTGGCAGCTATCAGGAATTGGTTTTATAATTTGGGCCCCCGGCTTCCCGGAGGCTGTTTCCCAAAAATCCGAATATTTGATTAAAACCGGCACTAAACAGGAATGTTACTATATTTTTGGGGCTCCGGTTTTCCTGGAGGCTGTTCCCAATAATCCAGAATTTTTTATAAGGGCAGCTTCAGGAATTCTTATTTGGGCCCGGTTTCGAAGGCTGTCCAAAACCCAGAAATCTGATAATCTGGCAGCTATCAGGATGTTTTTTAAATTTGGCTCCTGTTTTCCCGGGAGTGCCCTAACCGAATATCTGATAATTGGCAGCTATGGGGATGTTTTTTACTTGCGCTCGGTCCCCTAAGCTGTCCAAAAATCCAGAATATTGAAAACTGGCATATCAAAATATTCTGTACTTGGGCCCCTGGTTTTCCCGAAGACTGCCCTTTAATCCAAATTTTTGGAAAATTGGCGCTATCGGAATGATTTTTTGGGCTCCTGGTCTTCTAAAGGCTGTCCAATAACCCCAAAAATTTTTATAAGGGAGCTATCGGGGAATTTTTTCCTTTATTTGGGGTTGGGGTTTTCCCAAAGGGCTGTCCAATAATCCAGAATATTGTAATTGGCACTATCAGGAATGCCCCCTTTACATTCTCCGGGTCTTCCTGAAGGTTTTCAATAATCAGAAATCTGATAACGGCGATCAGAATGTTTCTTACTTGGGGCCCCTGTCTTCCTGAAGGTGCCCAAAAATCCAAATATCTTTAATCTGCACTTGGGGAATGTTCCTTATTTGGGCCCGGCTTCCTGGGGGTTTTTAATAACCCAGAAACGAAATCGGGCACTTTCGGGAAATTTTTCTTACTTTGGGCCCCTGGTTTTCCCTAAAAATTTTCCAATAACCAGAATACGAAAATTGGGCAGCACAGGTTTTTTTCCGTAAGGGGCCCGGTCTTTCTAAAGGCTGTCCAATAACCAAATATTGATAATATGGAGCTATCGGGATGTTTCGTATTTTGGGGCCCCGGGTCTTCCAAGGTTTTTTTCCCCTTACAGGGCTGCCCAAAAAAAAAAAATTTTTTGATTCTGGTTTTACTAAGTTTCCTAAAATTCTCTCCACACAAGTGACCTCTGAAATCCAGAATATAAAACATGCAGCCCTACGGTGGGGAGAATAAGTATTTGATACTCTGTTCATTTTGCTAGTTTTCCCATCTACAAAATACGGGTCGGTCATTTTTTATCATAGGTTCCTTACTGTGGAAAGAATCTAAAAAAAACCCAAAAAAACCCCATTTTATGATTTATAAGAAAATACTTTGCATTTTATTGCATGAAATAAGTATTTGTTTCCCCCCCCACGGGGATTTGGCTCCCACAGACCGGCAGTGTTTCGTAAAAAGCTCCACTCTGCTTTCTCATTACCTGGACAAATTGCCCAGTTTGA
>JAODAL010086590.1:0-10202 GCA_025379985.1 Phyllomedusa bahiana | reverse complement strand
TAAATTTTTTTCTCGTGACACCTGAAAGCATGAGCAGGAGGCGAGGACCTAAGGTCTTTGTTACATCTGTGACACCTGAAGATGCGTGCTTCAGAGAAGCAGCGACCTCCTCTCCAGGAAAAGATCCTCTAAGTTGTTATTGATGACGGAGAAGAAAGGAAGCATTTTCCTCCAATCAGATTCTGTACAAAGTTTCTCATTTTCCTTATCCCCTGATGATGGATGGAGACTCCTCCTGCAGATCTCTCACTGTCGCCACCTTCAGGATTCAAACTGCTCAGAAGAACTTGGTGGAAGCACAAGCGTCATGGAAACAGACCTGAAGAAGGTGTAAAGTCCTTCTGCGTCACCCAAGGCTCAGGCTGTGCCCCCCCCCTCCCCGCCCCGCTGTATCCCGGACCCCAGATGGGCGACATGTATGAAGATCGCCGCGTCGGAGCGCACGTTTTCACCCAATCTAAAGTGAGAGCTGCGCCTCATGTATGTCGGCCCCCGCGGCGCGCTCATACATGTGGTGTAAAGTCCACCGCGCCTCGCCAGTGTGTGTTTCTATATGTGACACTGTATCATTTGAGAAAGTGTCGGTTCAGGGCACGAAACGCGTTGTGTGTGTTACAATTTTATGCTAAGGTTAGCACCGTATGCATTTATATATGGAATAAATAAACTCTTTTATCCAACGCCAACGACCACGAGGATTTGTTCCTTGAAACGAGCGCCCGGTCCACCATATTTTGTTTAGTCTCGCCAGTGTGTGGGGCGCAGTGCGGGACTGCGCCTAACATGTGTTACGAATCACGACCGGCTGGAAAACAGCGAGAAATCATTACACGTCAGTGAAGAGCAAAAAGAGTCGTCTTTCAAATGAATGAAGAGAAAAATCAAAACTGTCTAAAAGCGAATAAATGTGGTGAAAAAGTGGAAAAAGGGAAAATAGATAAGATCGCTCAAGAAATAAATCTCAGCGCCGTGCGGCCGGAGAATGAATAAAAAATCGCTTTTATTACGTGTAAAACATTATCTGAAAAAGAGCTCAAACCTTCTAAAAACAGACAGAAAAAAAATCACTAACAAAAAATCAAGACCGGCGCAACATCGGGAATTGGGATATTGGAAATTGCCGGGAAATACAGTAATTCAAATTGTTTAAGCTCTTCTGATTGGTCGGCATAAACCAGCCAATCAGAATAGGAGCGACAGTGGCCCATTATAACCTATGGAGAAGTATTGACCAATCAGAATAGGAGCGACAGGGACCCATTATAACCTGTGGAGAAGTATGGACCAATCAGAATAGGAGCGACAGGGACCCATTATAACCTATGGAGAAGTATGGACCAATCACATGAAAAGGAGGGACAGTTCAAAATACAGTAAAAATGCAGAAAAGAGCTGATTGGTTGAGCCCAGGTGGCAGATATGAATCCACCAATCAGATGTAGTGCGTCTATTGTGAGTGGAGAAAGAAGGGCGCGATAGAAGAGCGCCCTAAAAGTTATTACTGTCTATGGGAAATATTCTAGGGCTGTGATTGGTTGGGGGGACGAGGGACTCGTCCTGCTTAGCCAATCAGCGGGTGAGCTACCTTCTCATAGAGTTCTATGGGGAAAAGAAATGCAGAGTGAGCTCGGTTTGTGATTGGCTAAGTTAAAAGAGGCGCGGTTATTTGGGCCAATGGGAGAGCGAAC
Source organism: Phyllomedusa bahiana (assembly GCA_025379985.1). Lineage (NCBI taxonomy): Eukaryota > Metazoa > Chordata > Amphibia > Anura > Hylidae > Phyllomedusa > Phyllomedusa bahiana. The sequence goes on along the minus strand of JAODAL010086590.1, from coordinate 8,514 downwards.
GACGCTCTTATGGGTTTTCTAATGCAATCTATAATAAAACTGTACATGGCCGAAATCAAATGATAAGACTCCAGAAGTGGTCCCGATGTGCATATAAAATGAACAATAATATGGAGGTAAATCATTGAATTCATTTTTATTTGTTTATTTTCGTTACCCCCATATTATTGTTCATTTTATATGCACATCGGTACAACTTCGTGAGTTTACTGTATTTTGAACTGTCCCGCCTTTGAATTTGATTGGTCCATACTTCTCCATAGGTTATAATGGGTCACTGTCGCTCCTATTCTGATTGGTTGGTTTATACCGACCAATGAGAATAGGTTTCAGAATTTGAATTACTGTATTTCCCGGCCATTTCCAATATCCTAATTCCTGATGTTGCGCCGGTCTCGGCGACAAACGTGTTGTTAGGGATTTGATTGATTTATGTTTATAGAAGGTTTCAGCTCTTTTTCTGAGAATGTTTTCCGCCTTTATAAAGGCGATTTTTTCGGAATCATACTCCTGCTGCACGGAGCGGAGCGCCGAGATTTCTGTAGCGATCTTCGATCCGCTTCCTCGCATGTTCCGTTCTCGCTTCACTTCGCCTCCGCCGGAGCATTTAGACCAAAATAAACCAGGTCTGCCTGTCGGAGCTGCCGAGCGCTGCACTGCGCCTCGCTTTGCCGACTCGCGATCGTACATGCCTCGGAGTTTTCGAGCGTGCCGCGTCCCGCCCCGGAACGCCTACCCCGCGCCCACACCGCGCCCATTGCCCGCCCCTTCATGCGGGGCGTAGCTGAAAGTGGCGAAAGCTGCGCCTAACACCGCATCCCTGCGTCCGACAGCGGCTTCGAGCCGGCGAGGCGCAGTATACGCCAGAAAACAGGCGCAACTTCCGATCATACATCTCGCCCTATGAGTATATAGCACAGGACACGTGTACTCAGGAGAGTGATCATCGAGGAGGTCACCAGCAGCTCCTGGCATAGGTCATGATGGTAGAAACATCACATGTAGGAAAGTAGCAGGGGGAGAGTTTATGTAGTGGTCCTGGACTAGGTCTATAGATACAGGTCTAGACTAGGTCTATAGATACAGGTCTAGACTAGGTCTATAGATACAGGTCTAGACTAGGTCTATAGATACAGGTCTAGACTAGGTCTATAGATACAGGTCTAGATTAGGTCTATAGGTGGGAATGATCGAGGTGCCAAGGGGGGAATGGAGCAGTCTCTGCAGCAGCTATCATGGAGGGGCCTCCAGACATACTGCTGGTATACTGCGGTGGTCAGTGCTGGGCTCCCTTATATAATCTGCAGTGAATCAGGGACTGAACAGATCTTTGTAGACAAAGGGCCACATGTATGATCGGGCTTTACGCCTGTTTTTTGGCGTATACTGCGCCTCGCCGGCTCGAAGCCGCTGTCGGACGCAGGGATTCAGTGTTAGGCGCAGTGTTCGCCACTTTCAGCTGCGCCCCGCATGAAGGGGCGGGCAGTGGGCGCGGTTGTGGGGCGGGGTAGGCGTTCCGGGGCGGGACGCGGCGCGCTCGAAAAACTCCGAGGCATGTACGATCGCGAGTCGGCAAAGTGCGGCGCATTGCAGCACTCGGCAGCTCTGACAGGCAGACCTAGTTTATTTTGGTCTAAATGATCCGGCGGAGAGGAAGTGAAGCGAGAACGGAACATGCGAGGAAGCATAGAAGAGAAATCTCGGCTCTCAGCTCCGTGCGGCTGGAGTATGATTCCGAAAAAATCGCCTTTATAAAGGCGGAAAACATTCTCAGAAAAGAGCTCAAACCTCAAAAAAACAAAATAATAAAAAAAATCACTTTCCAAAAACTCTGAACGGCGCAATATCAAGAATTATGATATTGTAAATTGCCGGGAAATACAGTAATTCAAATTGTTTAAGCTATTCTCATTGGTCGGCAGAAACCAGCCAATCAGAATAGGAGCGACAGTGAACCATTTAAAACCTATGGAGAAGGATTGACCAATCAGAATCCACGGCGGGACAGTTCAAAATACAGTAAAAATGCTGAAAAGAGCTGATTGGTTAAGCTATCGGGGACTTGGCTAGCTCAGCCAATCAGAATAGGAGCGACAGAGACCCATTAAAACCTATGGAGAACTATTGACCAATCAGAATAGGAGCGACAAAGACCCATTCTAGTCTATGGAGAAGTTTAGACCAATCAGAACCCACGGGGGATAATTCAAAATACAGTAAAAAAGAGGGAAAAGAGCTGATTGGCTGAGTAGCGGGGGCTTGGCTTTCCCGGGCCAATCAGAGCGCGAGCTACTTCTCCCATTATAGTCATATGGAGAGGGGCGCATCTGAAATCTCGGCGCTTCAGCGCCGTGCGGCATGAAGGTATAATAAAAAATTTATTTTTATTAAGTGTAAAACATTATCAGATAAAAGAGCAAACCCTTCTTTACAAATTAAAGCAGTTTAAAACCGAACAAGGCGTTTGTCGCCGAGACGGCGCTACATAGGGAATTGCAATAGAGAGAATTGCCGGGAAATACAGTATTCAAATTGTTTAAGCTATTCTCATTGGTCGGCAAAAACCCAGCCAATCAGAATAGGAGCGACAATGTCCCATTAAAACCCTATGGAGGAGAATTGACCAATCAGAATAGGGCGACAATGTCCCATTAATAACCTATGGAGAAAAATTGACCAATCATATTCAAAGGCGGGACAGTTCAAATACAGTAAAAAGGCAGAAACGAGCTGATTGGTTGAAGCGGCGGGGGCTCGTCCAGCTTAGCCAATCAGAGGCGAGTACTTTCTCATAGAGTTCTAGGGGGAAAAAGAAATTCTGCGGCTCTGAATTTTGGACGAGGCCCCCGGTTTTCAAAATCAGCTGTCCTGGGGTTTTTGCCTTTCTTACTGGGTAAAAATTTAGAATGGTCCCGTTTTTGGGAAAATAATTTGGTCAATTTTTCTCCCTTTTTTTTTTTATTTGGGACATTGGGGTCCTATTTGATTGGTCAATTCTCCTTCATAGGTTTTAATGGGACATTGTCGCTCCCATTCTGATTGGTCAATTCTCCCCCATAGGTTATTATGGGCCACTGTCGCTCCCATTTGATTGGTCAATTCTCCTCATAGGTTATAATGGGACATTGTCGCTTTTATTCTGATGGCTGATGCCGCACGGCCTGAGCGCGAGATTTCAGAGCGCCCATCTCTCCATAGACTATAATGGGAGAAGTAGCTCCCCGGGTCTGATTGGCTGGGATAGCCAAGCCCGCTTTGCTCAGCCAATCAGCTCTTTTCTGTCTTTTTACTGTATTTTGAATTATCCCGCTGTGGATTTGATTGGTCTAAATTTCCATACACTAGAATGGGTCTTTTGTCGTCCTATTCTGATTGGCTGAGCTAGCAAAGTCCCCGGTAGCTCAGCCAATCACCCCTTTTCAGCATTTTTACTGTATTTTGAACTGTCCCGCCATGGATTCTGATTTTGGGCTAAACTTCCCTTTGGTTTTTAAAGGTTCACTGTCGCTCCTATTCTGATTGGTGGTTTATGCCGCCAATGAGAATAGCTTTCAGAATTTGAATTACTGTATTTCCCGGCAATTTCAATATCTAATTCTGGAATTAGGATATTGGAAAGTGATTTTGTTTTATGTATTTTTTTATTTTTTTTGGTTTCAGCTCTTTTTCTGAGAATGTTTTCCGCCTTTATAAAGGCGATTTTTGATTTATACTCCGCACCGACATGTGGAATGATTTCTCGCTGTTCCAGCCTGTCTCGCATCGGAACTGTTTTTTGGCGCAGTCCCGCACGGCGCCTAAGTCCCGCACTGCGCCCCACACACACTGGCCAGGCGCGGCGGACTTTTCCCCGCATGTATGACCGCACACCCTCCGGCGGCGACTCATAGGCGCTGCCCCACACTGCGCCTAAGTCCCGCACTGCGCCTAAAACACTGGCCAGGTGCGGTGGACTTTTCCCCGCATGTATGAGTGCGCTACCTCCGGCGCCGAATCATAGGCGCAGCGCCACACTGCGCCTCAGTCCCCGCACTGCGCCCCACACACAGGCCAGGCGCAGCGGACTTTACATGCTATATATGAGCGCACCCCGGTCCCGACATAAATCAGGCGCAGATTCCGCCGGAAAATTAGCGGAAAGGTGCGCCCCGACCCGGCGGGATTCATACATGTCGCCCAAAATGTAGAAAGCGCAAGAAAAATAACTAGAAATCCAGTTACATGAAGCAATGAGCTCCTGCAGGGGCGGCTCGTGCAGCTGAGGTCAGGGTGTGATTGCCCTGCAGTGCGCCCCGACATACGTCCTGTAATTACAGTAGTCATAGCCCTCATAGAGACCTATGATTTCCTGCCGTCTTCCCTCCCGTGTATTTACATCAGAGATAATGAAAGTGAATGTGGCCGTCCCCCCCACGCTCTAGAAGGAGGCGCTGATCAGCGCGTTCTTCTAAACACAGGTACCTGACGCCGCGTGAACAGAACCTGAATCTTCAAACATATGAAATCTACATAGGATTATGGAAAGTTTTGCAGAACACATTTAGGGCCACAAACCCCTTCTTAAAACCAAGTAAAACATAGGTTGATCCGAGACCCTGAGATAGGTGAGGGCCCCAGAGGTCAGGAGCCCGTTCCATACGTCCTTGTACCCTGGACTCCAACTTGATTGCAAAAGGTGAAATTTTATTGTACATAATCCATAAGCTCCAACACCAGGGACAAAGTGTTTATGTGACTAATATTTCGACGTTTCGGTCAGACATGACCTTTTTCAAATAGTCACTACAAATAAACATAAACAAGACATACGTGAGAAACAATTTACAAATATATACAACAGAAAAAATATATACAAAAGAAAAAATATACAAAAGAAAAAATATACAAAAGAAAAAATATATACAAAACATGTATGTTGGATACGAATATATTGCACTGTATAGTCCAATAGGATAATTAAGGCAATTAAAAGGAACAAAGGTGACATTGTGGCCAAGATGGAATATTACAAGTGGTAAGGTTTGAATATGCTATAATGCATTCGTATGTTAAAATCCCTTAGCAATAACAAGAAAGTCACAATATAAACGTCACAATATGAAGGTAAGGATAGGTCAAATAATATTGACGTTAACATAGGCCCATCTTAATGTGGAGTTACATGAATAACCATAATGATAAGTGGTAAAACAAGACCACATGAAGCACCATATTGTGGCTACAATAGGGGGTCTACATAAACAAATGGACCCCTAGGATGCTCAATAGAGGTATGCATATTGATAGAAAATGGAATAAATACAAACAAAAACGGTTATGCCCTATTACGCCCTAGGAAAAAAAAGGGGGGGGGAGGGGGGAAGGGGGAGTATTCTTACCGTTAGATGAGCGGTGAGAAAAGAAGAGTAATGGGCTGGTCGCCCTAGTGAAGCAGGAGCCGGATAGAGGGCTGTAGGTATGCAGACGCCGTTTAAATAGTGGTGGGATTGGTTCCGGGCGCCCAACGCGCTCGTCTTGGAGCCGGAAGTGACGCACCGGACCCTGTGTATGATGCGCCCGAGATGGCGCATGCGCAGAAGACACAAGAGGTATAGTGAGGGTAAGGGTAACGGCGCCTGCGCAGAAGCGCCGCGCTGCAGTGTCGGTATTACAATGGAAAATGCAGAGAGAGAAGACAGGTTAACCAGCTATATGTGAACTATCAGGGATAAGCAAATGATGACAATGGGGTAAAAGATAGAAACAAGGGATGGGATGAGGAGACAAAGAAGTGAAAATTAAGGGAAAATGTGTAGAAAAAAACATGTGAGGAGGAAAAAAAAGAAGAAACTAGATAGAAAAGACGGCCAGAAAGGGGCCTGAAATAAATGGAATAAAACTCTAATAAGAACAGTAGATACTGGAAAAAAAGGAAGAGAAAAAGAAAAAAAGAAAAAAAAGGAAAAAAAAGGAAAAATAAGTTAAGGAAGGATGAGGAAAAGAGGACCAAGAGGGAAACCGGAAAACATAAGTAGACCATACATGGAGATTCTCACCCTGTTTCATTCTGTTCTATTGTTGCTGAAAGAAAAAAGGAAGAAAAATTAGCAAAACGTAATGAATACATAAAATTATGCAAATAAAAAATCGCATTCTCTATTGAGTCCATGAGGATGTAATGTGTCAAGTGTGTGGATCCAATATGATTCGCGTTCTTTCAATAATTTGAGGTGATTACCCCCCCGTCGTGGTCTTTTTACTTGCTCAAGTATTTGGAATTTCAATTGGGCTATATTGTGTCCTGCTGTATGAAAATGATGGGGAATCGGGAGCCAAGTTTTACCACATCGAATCGTGGATTTGTGACTTGACAACCTGTCTTTCATGCGCTGGGCTGTTTCCCCTATATATAATAGGCCACACGGACATTTGATCGCATATACTACATATGAGCTTTCGCATGTGTAAAAACCTTTTAGATTTATTTTCTTACCTGTCCTCGGATGTCTCAAAGTGTCACCTTTTATAACATTAGAACAGTGACAGCAACGAAGACAGGGAAACGTTCCACATCTGGCGGATGCTAACCTGGACTGTATTGGTTCTCTTTTTTGTGAACCTATGTCTGCTCTGACCAGTGTATCTTTGATATTTTTTGGTCTTTTAGAACAAATGAGTACTGGGTTTTGAAAGACCTCTACCCTCGGATAGGAATTTCTGAGGATGTGCCAATGTTTCCTGATTATTTGATGTACCCCTAACATACGAGGATGGTATGTGTTGACAAAGGGTAGACGTGTAGAATTAGAACTTTCTTGATTCTTAGTACTGGATGTGCTAGACAGTGTATTTTCTGGATAGCCTCGCATACGGAATTTATTCGTCATTTCTTGTTGTCTTATGGATTTTAGTACAGGGTCTGAGACAATTCTTTGAACTCGCATGACTTGTGATTTAGGAAGTGCTTTTTTGACATGGGTTGGATGACAACTTTTAAAATGGAGTAAGTTGTTCCTATCTGTAGGTTTAGTGTAAATATCAGTACTAATGGTGTTATCTGGATTTCTGACTATTAGTGTATCAAGAAAATTTAGTTGATATTGATTAAATTGAATGGTGAATTGCAATTCTGGCCAAATCGAATTTAGCCAATTGGTGAACTCTTGTAATGATGATACACTACCCTCCCATATGCAGAATATATCATCGATATAACGTTTCCACAGTTTTGCATGTTGTTCAAACAATCTATTCTGATATATGAAGGACTCTTCAAAGAATGCCATGTATGCATTGGCGTAGGGAGGCGCCATATTTGAGCCCATTGCAGTGCCTCGTCTCTGGGCATAGAATGTGTCTCCAAACAGGAAATAGCTTTCCTCAAGAATTAATTTGAGAAGATCTAAACATAGTGTTATTTCTTCTCCTTTGAGAACAGAATTATTTAGTAAAGTGGCGGTGGCCTCCAGTCCCTTTGTATGTTCTATTGATGTATACAAATTGCATACGTCAAAGGAGACTAACAGGGCTGATTCTGGTACTCTTTCAATTGAGTTGAGAATAGACAAGAAATGCCCCGTGTCAAGTATATATGATCGGGTATTGCGTATTAGGGGGGAAAGAATTTTTTCCAAAAATTGGGATAAAGGTGACAATATAGAGTCAGTAGACGCCACTATAGGTCTTCCTGGGGGTTTGTTCAGTCTTTTATGTATCTTAGGCAAGATATAAAATACTGGCGTGATTGGGTGATCATTGATAAGGAATTCATAGGTGTTTTTATCTATGACTTTGTCTGTCAAATAGTAATCTAATATCTCCTGGATTCTTTTCTTGATCCTGAAAACAGGATCTGAGCTTAGGGGGGTATATGTGGATGTATCGGAGAGTTGAGTCGATATTTCTGTCATGTAATCTATCTTGTTCATAACTACTGTGGCTCCCCCCTTATCCGCAGGTTTAATCACTATAGTAGGGTCATTCCTTAATGTTCTTAAAGCCCCATATTCTTCTTGAGTCAGGTTCTTATATACTCTATTGTTAGAAACATTTTTAACATACTCATCAATTTCCCTCTGAACAATGGCAACATATGTTTCTACCGGGTGATACGTACGTGGTGGACAAAAGGAACTTTTCTTATATAAACCTAGAGAACGTATCGAAACATTGTTATTGTTAGTAACATTTGAATACATTTCACAATCAGAAAAATGAGCTTTCAGACGAAGTGACCTGAAAAAAGAATGTAGTTCCTGTTGTAAAACAAAAGTATCAAAGGAGGGGGTAGGGCAAAAAGATAAACCTTTTTGTAATACAGTATACTCAGCAGGTGATAAGGTACGAGAGGAAATATTTATTACTAGGTTTATTCTAGGGTTAGGGTTAGGGTTAGGGTTAGTAGGGTTAGGGTTAGGGTTAGGGTTAGGGTTAGGGTTAGGGTTAGGGTTAGGGTTAGGGTTAGGGTTAGTGGGGTTAGGGTTAGGGTTAGTGGGGTTAGGGTTAGGATTAGGGTTAGGGTTAGGGTTTTGGGGG
>JAODAL010086589.1:0-10203 GCA_025379985.1 Phyllomedusa bahiana | reverse complement strand
CCCCGAACCCTGCCCGCCCCCGAACCCTGCCCGCACCAGAACCCTGCCCGCACCAGAACCCTCCCTTTGCCCAGAATCCCTTTCCCCCCGCCCCTTTAAAATATACCTCCCACCAAAAACCCTGCCTGCACCAGAACCCTGCCTGCACCAGAACCCTGCCCGCACCAGAACCCTGCCTGCACCAGAACCCCATGCCTGCACCAAAAACCCCTGCCTGAAAACCAAACCCTGCCCGCACCAAAACCCCTGCCTGCACCAAAAACCCTCCCTTTGCCCCAAAATATGCCTGCACGAACCCTGCCTGCACCAAACCCCCGCCCGCACCAGAACCCCTGCTGCACCAAAAAACCCTGCCTGCCCCCAAAACCCTATAGCCGGGCACCAAAAACCCTGCCCGCACCAGAACCCTGCCCGCACCAGAACAAATTTCCCCACACCAAAACCCCTGCCTGCACCAGAACATCCTCCCACCAGAACCCTGCCCGCCCCAAAGGAACCCTCCTTCCTTCTTAGAGGGGTGACCTTTTGGTCCTCTCGGAGGGGGCTCTGGGGTTTGGAGGTACACTTGGTCCCTCTCTCTCCCCTCCGCGGCTCCGCCTTCTTAGAGGGGGGTTTGTGACCTTTTAGTCTCTCTGGGTGACCGCCTGAGGTTGGGAGGTGTCACTTGGTGCCTCTCTCTCTCTCCGGGCTCGCCCTTTCTTAGAGGCGTGGGGACCTGGGGTTCTTCCTTTTCCCGGGCCCCTGCATTTGGGAAAGGGTGACATTTGGGGTGCCCCCCTTCTTCCCCGGGCCCGGTTTCCGGTCCTTTTCTTCTTAAGGCGGTGCCTGGGGTTTCTCCCCCTGTGACCCGCCCGGGGCATTGGGGTTCACGGGGGTCCCTTCTCTCCCCCGCGCCCCCTTTTTTAAAGGGGCGTGTGACCTGGGGGTCTCTCCTGTGACCGGGGCTCTGCATTTTTGGAGGTGTCACTTGGGCCTCTCCCCTCCTCCGCGGCTCCGTCCTTTTAGAGGGGGTGTGCCCTGTGGTCTCTTTTCGTGACCCCTTTTTGGCCAGTTGGAGGTGTCACTTGGGTGCCTTCTCTTCTCCTTTGGCCCCCGTCCTTTTTGGGAGCTTGTGCCCTGTAGTCTCTCCTGTGACCGTTTCTGCTTTTGGGAGGGTCATTGGTCCCCTTTTTTTTCTCCCCTGGCCCGTCCTTTTAGGGCGTGTGACCTGGGGGTTCTCTCCCTGTGCCCGGGCCCCGGGAAGTTGGGGGTTTTGTCACTTGGTGCCCCTTCTTCTCCGGGGCTCCGCCCTTCCCTTCCCTTAGGGGGCCCGTGTGACCTGTATTCCCCTCCCCCCCTTTTTCCCGCCCTGCAGTTGTAGGTGTCACTTGGAAACCTCTCTTTCCCCTTCCCTTGGATCCGTCCTTCCTTAAAGGCGGGGTTTTTTCCGGGGTTCCCTCCTGTACCGTTTCTGGGGTTTTGGAGGTGTCATTTGGGGGTTGGCCTCTCTCTTCCCCCTCCGTGGCTCCCCCTTTTCTTCTTAGGGGCCCGTGTGACCTGTGGCCCTCCCCGTGACCGCTCTGCGTTGGAGGGGGGTCATTTGGTGCCTCTCTCTTTCCCCCGTGGCTCCTTTCCTTCTTCTTGGGAGGCGTGTGACCTGGGGTCTCTCCTGTGCCCGGGGGCCTGCAGTTGGAGGGTAACTTGGTGCCTCCTCCCCTACGGGCTCCCGTCCTTTTCTTAGGGCGTGTGACCTGTGGTCCCCCTCCTGTGACCGCCCCCGCAGTTGGGGGTTTTCCCCATTGGTGCCTCTCCCCCCCTCCCCCGGGCTCCGTCCTTTCCCTTTTTAGGGGCGTGTGCAGTACCTCTCTCGTGACCTTTTTCTGCATTTGGGTGGTGACACTTGGTGCCTCTCTCCCCACCGGGCCCTCCGTCCTTTTTAAAAGAGGTTTGGGACCTGTGGTCTCCCCTTTGTGACCGCTCTGCATTTTGGGGAGGGGGCATTTGGTGCCTCTCTCTCCTCCGCGGTTTCCCGTCCTTCCCTTTTTTTAGAGGGTGGGGGGACCTTTGGTCCTCCTTTTTCCGCTCTGCTGTTGGAGGTGTAACTTGGGGGGCCTCTCTCTCTTCCCCCCGGCTCCGCTCTTCTTAAGGCGTGTAAATTTGGGGTTTCCCCTCCCTGTGACCGCTCTGCATTTGGAGGTGCCCACTTGGTACCTCTCTCTCCTCCGCGGCCGCCTTTTCTTAGGGGCTTGGGGCCCTTTTGTGGTCCCTCCTTTTGGACCGCTCTGGGGGTTGGGGTGTACTTGGTGCCTCTCTCTTCCCCCTCCCGTGGCTCCGCCTTCTTGAGGTGTTGCCCTTTTAGTCTCTCTCGGTGAGGGGGGCTCTGAAATTGGAGGTGCCCACTTGGTCCTCCCCTCTTTTTCCGCACCCCCGTCCTTTTAGGGGCGTGGGGCCCTGTGGTTTCCCCTTTGGGGACCCTCTGCGGGGGTTGGGGGTGTCACTTGGTGCCCCCCTTCTCCGCGGCTCCGCCCTTTCCTTAGAGGCGTGTGACCTGTATTTCTCTCCCCCCGTGCCCGGGTTTCTAAAGTTGGAAGGTGTCACTTGGTGCCCCCTCTTCTCTCCGTGGCTCCGCCCTTTCTTAGAGGCGTTTTGACCTGTGGTCTTCCTGTGACCGCTCTGCAGTTGGAGGTGCCCACTTGGTGCCCCCCCTTTTTCTCTCCGTGGCTCCGCCCCTTCTTCTTAGAGGCTGTGACCTGTAGTTCTCTCCTGTGACCGCTCGGGCAGTTGGGGGTGTCATTTGGGGTGCCTCTCTCTTCTCTCCGTGCTCCGTCCTTCTTAGAGGCTGTGACCTGTGGTCTCTCCTGTGACCGCTCTGCATTTTGGTAGGTGTCACTTGGTGCCTCTCTCTTCTCCGCTGGCTCCGTCCTTCTTAAGGCGTATGACCTGTGGTCTCTCCTGTGACCGCTCTGGGGTTGGAGGTGCCCACTTGGTTGCCTCTCTTTTTCTCCGCGGCTCCGTCCTTCTTAGAGGCGTGTGACCTGTAGTCCTCCTGTGACCGCTCTGCAGTTGGAGGTGTCACTTGGTACCTTCTCTCTCCTCCGCGGCTCCGTCCTTTTTTTAGAGGCGTGTGACCTGTGGTCTCTCCTGTGACCGCTCTGAGTTGAGGTGCACTTGGTCCCTCTCTCTTCTTTTCTCCGGCGGCTCCGTCCTTCTTTAGAGGCGGTGTGACCTGTGGTCTCTCCTGTGACCGCTCTGAGGTTGGAGGTGCACTTGGGCCTCCTTTTTCTCCGCGCTCCCCCTTTTCTTCTTAGAGGCGTGTGACCTGTGGTCTCTCCTGTGACGCTCTGGGGTTGGAGGTGCACTTTGGGACCTCCTCTCTTCTCTCCGGGCTCCGTCCTTCTCTTAGAGGCTGTGTGACCTGTGGGTCTCTCCTGTGACCGCTCTGAGTTGGAGTGGCACTTGGTACCTCTCTCTCTCTTAGGCGGTTTCCGTCCTTCTTAGAGGCTTGACCTGTGGTCTCTCCTTTTGACCGCTCGGGGTTGGAGGTGACACTTGGTCCTCTCTCTTCTTCTGCGGCTCCGTCCTTCTTAGAGGCGGTGACCTGTGGGTCTCCTGGGGACCGCTCTGAGTTGGAGGTGTCACTTGTCCTCTCTTCTCCCGTCGGCTCCGTCCTTCTTCTTAGAGGCGTGTGACCTGTGGTCTCTTCCTGTGACCGCTCTGCAGTTGGAGGTGTCACTTGGTGCCCTCTCTTCTTTGCGGCTCCGTCCCTTCTTAGAGCGTGTGACCTGTGGTCTCTCCTGTGACCGCTCTGCAGTTGAGGTGTCACTGGTGCCTCTCTCTTCTCCGGCGCTCCGTCCTTCTTCTTAGAGGCGTGTGACCTGTGGTCCTCTCTGTGACCGCTCTGCAGTTGGAGGTGTCACTTGGTGACCTCTCTCTCTCTCCGCTGCTCCGTCCCTTCTTCTAGAGGCGTGTGACCTGTGGTCTCTCTCTGTGACCGCTCTGCAGTTGGAGGTGTCACTGTGCTCCTCTTCTCTTCTATGCGGCTCCGTCCTTCTTAGAGGCGTGTGACCTGTAGTCTCTCCTGGACCGCTCTGCAGTTGTGAGGTGTCCACTTGGTGCCTCTCTTCTCTTCCGCTGGCTCCGTCCTTCTTTAGAGGCGTGTGACCTGTTGTCTCTCCTGTGACCGCTCTGAGTTGGAGGTGTCCACTTGTGCCCTCTCTTCTCACCGTGGCACCGTCCTTCTTCTAGAGGCGTGTGACCTGTGTCTCTCTCTGTGACCGCTTCTGCAGTTGGAGGTGTCACTTGGTGCCTCTCTTCTTCTTGCGGCTCCGTCTTCTTAGAGGCGTGTGACCTGTAGTCTCTCCTGTGACCGCGTCTGCAGTTGGAGGTGTCACTTGGTGTCCTCTCTCTCTCCTTCGCGCTCCGTCCTTCTTCTAGAGGCGTGTGACCTGTAGTCCTCTCCTGTGACCGCTCTGCAGTTGGAGGTGTCACTTGGTGCCTCTCTTCTCCGCTGGGCTCCGTCCTTCTCTTAGTAGGCGTGTGACCTGTGTCTCTCCTGTGACCGCTCTGCAGTTGGAGGTGTCACTTGGTGCCTCTCTCTTCTTTCCGCTGCCGTCCTTCATCTAGAGGCGTGTGACCTGTGGTCTCTCCTGTGACCGCTCTGAGTTGGAGGTGTCACTTGGTGTCTCTCCTTTTCTTTATGCGGCTCCTCCTCTTTAGAGGCGTGTGACCTGTAGTCTCTCTAGTGACCGCTCTGCGGTTGGAGGTGACACTTGGTGCCTTCTCTTTTCTCTCCGGCTCCGTCCTTCTTTAGAGCGTGTGACCTGTGGTCTCTCCTGTGACCGCTCTGCAGTTGGAGGTGTCACTTGGTGCCTCTCTCTTCTCCGTGGCTCCGTCCTTCTTAGAGGCGTGTGACCTGTGGTCTCTCCTGTGACCGCTCTGCAGTTGGAGGTGTCACTTGGTGCCTCTCTTCTCTCCGTGGCTCCGTCCTTCTTAGAGGCGTATGACCTGTGGTCTCTCCTGTGACCGCTCTGCAGTTGGAGGTGTCACTTGGTGCCTCTCTCTCTCCGCGGCTCCGTCCTTCTTAGAGGCGTGTGACCTGTGGTCTCTCCTGTGACCGCTCTGCAGTTGGAGGTGTCACTTGGTTCCTCTCTCTCCTCCGCGGCTCCGTCCTTCTTAGAGGCGTGTGACCTGTGGTCTCTCCTGTGACCGCTCTGAGGTTGGAGGTGTCACTTGGTGCCTCTCTCTCTCTTCTCCGCGGCTCTGTCCTTCTTCTTAGAGGCGTGTGACCTGTGGTCTCTCCTGTGACCGCTCTGCAGTTGGAGGTGTCACTTGGTGCCTCTCTCTTCTCCGCGGCTCCGTCCTTCTTCTTAGAGGCGTGTGACCTGTGGTCTCTCCTGTGACCGCTCTGCAGTTGGAGGTGTCACTTGGTGCCTCTCTCTTCTGTATGCGGCTCCGTCCTTCTTAGTGGCGTATGAGCTGTAGTCTCTCTCGTGACCGCTCTGCAGTTGGAGGTGTCACTTGGTGCCTCTCTCTCTCTCCGCGGCTCCGTCCTTCTTAGAGGCGTGTGACCTGTGGTCTCTCTCGTGACCGCTCTGAGGTTGGAGGTGTCACTTGGTGCCTCTCTCTTCTCCGCGGCTCTGTCCTTCTTAGAGGCGTGTGACCTGTTGTCTCTCTCGTGACCGCTCTGCAGTTGGAGGTGTCACTTGGTGCCTCTCTCTTCTCGCGGTCCGTCCTCTTCTTAGAGGCGTGTGACCTGTGTCCTCCCCTGTACCGCTCTGCAGTTGGAGGTGTCACTTGGTACCTCTCTCTCTCCGCTGGCTCCGTCCTTCTTTAGAGGCGTGTGACCTGTGGTCTCTCCTGTGACCGCTCTGCAGTTGAGGTGACACTTGGTGCCTCTCTTCTCTCCGTGGCTCCGTCCTTCTTCTTAGAGGCGTATGACCTGTAGTCTCTCTCGTGACCGCTCTGAGGTTGGAGGTGTCACTTGGTGCCTCTCTCTTCTTTATGCGGCTCCGTCGTTCTTAGAGGCGTGTGACCTGTATGTCTCTCCTCGTGACCGCTCTGCAGTTGGAGGTGTCACTTGGTGCCTCTCTCTTCTCTCCGCGGCTCCGTCCTTCTTCTTAGAGGCGTGTGACCTGTGGTCTCTCCTGTGACCGCTCTGCAGTTGGAGGTGTCACTTGGTGCCTCTCTCTCCTCCGCGGCTCCGTCCTTCTTAGAGGCGTGTGACCTGTGGTCTCTCACTGTGACGCTCTCGAGTTGGAGGTGTCACTTGTGCCTCTCTCTCTCTCTCGCGGCTCCGTCCTTCTTCTTAGAGGCGTGTGACCTGTGGTCTCTCCTGTGACCGCTCTGAGGTTGGAGGTGTCACTTGGTGCCTCTCTTCTCTCCGTGGCTCCGTCCTTCTTCTTAGAGGCGTGTGACCTGTGGTCTCTCCTGTGACCGCTCTGCAGTTGGAGGTGACACTTGGTTCCTCTCTCTCTCCGCGGCTCCGTCCTTCTTAGAGGCGTATGACCTGTGGTCTCTCCTGTGACCGCTCTGCAGTTGGAGGTGACACTTGGTACCTCTCTCTCCTCCGCGGCTCCGTCCTTCTTAGAGGCGTGTGACCTGTGGTCTCTCCTGTGACCGCTCTGAGGTTGGAGGTGTCACTTGGTGCCTCTCTTCTCTCCGCGGCTCCGTCCTTCTTATTAGAGGCGTATGACCTGTGGTCTCTCCTGTGACCGCTCTGCAGTTGGAGGTGTCATCTTGGTGCCTCTCTCTTCTCCAGCGGCTCGTCCTTCTATTAGAGGCGTGTGATACCTGTAGTCTCTCCTGTGACCGCTCTGCAGTTGGAGGTGTCACTTGGTGCCTCTCTCTTCACCGCGGCTCCGTCCTTTTTTAGAGGCGTGTGACCTGTGGTCTCTCCTGTGACCGCTCTGCAGTTGGATGGTGTCACTTGGTGCCTCTCTCTCATGCGGCTCCGTCCTTCTTTTAGAGGGTGTGACCTGTGGTCTCTCTCCTGTGACCGCTTGCAGTTTGGAGTTGTCACTTGGTGCCTCTCTCTTCTTGCGGCTCCGTCCTTCTTAGAGGCGTGTGACCTGTAGTCTCTCCTGTGACCGCTCTGCAGTTGGAGGTGTCACTTGGTGCCTCTCTCTTCTCCGCGGCTCCGTCCTTCTTAGAGGCGTGTGACCTGTAGTCTCTCCTGTGACCGCTCTGCAGTTGGAGGTGTCACATGGTGCCTCTCTCTACTCCGTGGCTCCGTCCTTCTTAGAGGCGTGTGACCAGTAGTCTCTCTCTGTGACCGCTCTGCAGTTGGAGGTGTCACTTGGTGCTCTCACTTCCTTCCTGCTGGCTCCGCCTTCTTCTAGAGGCGTGTGACCTGTAGTCCTCCTGTGACCGCTCTGCAGTTGGAGGTGTCACTTGGTGCCTCTCTCTTCCTCCGCGCTCCGTCCTTCTTCTTAGAGGCGTGTGACCTATAGGTCTCTCCTGTGACCGCTCTGAGTTGGAGGTGTCACTTGGTGCCTCTCTCTTCTCCCGCGGCTCTGTCCTTCTTAGAGGCGTCTGACCTGTAGTCTCTCTCGTGACCGCTCTGCAGTTGGAGGTGTCACTTGGTGCCTCTCTCTCTCTCCGCGGCTCCGTCCTTCTTCTTAGAGGCGTGTGACCTGTGGTCTCTCCTGTGACCGCTCTGAGGTTGGAGGTGTCACTTGGTGCCTCTCTCTTCTTTATGCGGCTCCGTCCTTCTTAGAGGCGTATGACCTGTGTCTCTCCGTGACCGCTCTGCAGTTGGAGGTGTCACTTGGTGCCTCTCTCTTCTTTCCGCGGCTCCGTCCTTCTTCTTAGAGGCGTGTGACCTGTGGTCTCTCCTGTGACCGCTCTGAGTTGGAGGTGTCACTTGGTCTCTCTCTCTTCTCTCGGCTCCGTCCTTTCCCTCTTAGAGGCGTGTGACCTGTGTCTCTCCTGTGACCGCTCTGCAGTTGGAGGTGTCACTTGGTACCTCCTCTCTTCTCTCGTGGGCTCCGTCCTTTTTTTAGAGGCGTGTGACCTGTGGTTCTCTCCTGTGACCGCTCTGCAGTTGGAGGTGTCACTTGGTGCCTCTCTCTCCTCCGTGCTCCGTCCTTCTTCTTAGAGGCGTGTGACCTGTGGTCTCTCCTGTGACCGCTCTGCAGTTGGAGGTGTCACTTGGTTCCTCTCTCTTCTCCGCGGCTCCGTCCTTCTTAGAGGCGTGTGACCTGTGGTCTCTCCTGTGACCGCTCTGCAGTTGGATTTGCCCACTTGGTACCTCTCTCTTCTTTATGCGGCTCCGTCCTTCTTAGAGGCGTGTGACCTGTGGTCTCTCCTGTGACCGCTCTGCAGTTGGAGGTGTCACTTGGTGCCTCTCTTCTTTATGCGGCTCCGTCCTTCTTCTTAGAGGCGTGTGACCTGTGGTCTCTCTCGTGACCGCTCTGCAGTTGGAGGTGTCACTTGGTGCCTCTCTCTTCTCTCCGTGGCTCCGTCCTTCTTCTTAGAGGTGTGTGACCTGTGGTCTCTCTCGTGACCGCTCTGCAGTTGGAGGTGTCACTTGGTGCCTCTCTCTCTCTCCGCGGCTCCGTCCTTCTTAGAGGCGTGTGACCTGTGGTCTCTCCTGTGACCGCTCTGCAGTTGGAGGTGACACTTGGTACCATCTCTCTTCTCGCGGCTCCGTCCTTCTTTAGAGGCGTGTGACCTGTGTCTCTCTCTGAGTGGACCGCTCTCTGCTCAGTTGGAGGTGTCACTTGGTGCCTCTCTCTTCTCCGCGGCTCCGTCCTTCTTTAGAGGCGTGTGACCTGTGTCTCTCCTGTGACCGCTCTGAGGTTGGAGGTGTCACTTGGTGCCTCTCTCTTCTTTATGCGGCTCCGTCCTTCTTCTTAGAGGCGTGTGACCTGTGGTCTCTCCTGTGACCGCTCTGCAGTTGGAGGTGTCACTTGGTGCCTCTCTCTTCTTTATGCGGCTCCGTCCTTCTTAGAGGCGTGTGACCTGTGGTCTCTCCTGTGACCGCTCTGCAGTTGGAGGTGTCACTTGGTACCTCTCTCGTCTCCGCGGCTCCGTCCTTCTTCTTAGAGGCGTGTGACCTGTGGTCTCTCCTGTGACCGCTCTGCAGTTGGAGGTGTCACTTGGTGCCTCTCTCTTATCAGTGGCTCCGTCCTTCTTAGAGGCGTGTGACCTGTAGTCTCTCACCTGTGACCGCTCTGCAGTTGGAGGTGTCACTTGGTGCCTCTCTCTTCTCTCCGTGGCTCCGTCCTTCTTAGAGGTGTGTGACCTGTGGTCTCTCCTGTGACCGCTCTGCAGTTGGAGGTGTCACTTGGTACCTCTCTCTCCTCCGCGGCTCCGTCCTTCTTCTTAGAGGCGTGTGACCTGTAGTCTCTCTCGTGACCGCTCTGCAGTTGGAGGTGTCACTTGGTGCCTCTCTCTTCTCCGCGGCTCCGTCCTTCTTAGAGGCGTGTGACCTGTCGTCTCTCTCCTGTGACCGCTCTGCAGTTTGAGGTGTCACTTGGTGCCTCTCTTCTTTATGCGGCTCCGTCCTTCTTAGTGGCGTGTGACCTTTGGTCTCTCCTGTGACCGCTCTGCAGTTGGAGGTGTCACTTGGTGCCTCTCTTCTCTCCGTGGCTCCGTCCTTCTTAGAGGCGTGTGACCTGTGGTCTCTCTCGTGACCGCTCTGCAGTTGAGGTGTCACTTTGGTGCCTCTCTCTTCTCTGCGGCTCGTCCTTCTTGGGGGTTGGGGCCCTGTGTCTCTCCGGGCCCCGTTGCAGTTGGGGGTGTCACTTGGGCCTCTCTCTTCTCCGGGCCCGCCCTTTTAAGGCGTGTGCCCTGTGGTCTTTCCCGTGCCCGCTTGAGGTTGGAGGTGTATTGGTCCTCTCTTTCTCCGGGGCCCCGCCCTTTTTTGGGCGTTGCCCTTGGTTCTCCGTGACCGCTCTGGGGTTGGAGGTGTCACTTGGGCCTCTCTCTTCTCCGCGGCCCCGTTTTTGGGGGGTTTGTTTTCCCACCCTTTGGGGGTTTCCCCTTTCCTCTTCTTTTTTTCCCGGCTCCGTCCTTTTTTTTGAGGCGTTTTACCTGTGGTCTCCCTTGACCGCTCCAGTTGGAGGTGTCACGGGGCCTCTCTTTTTCCCGGGCCCCGCCCTTCTTAGAGGCGTTGACCTTGTCTCCCGGGGCCCGGTCTGCAGTTGGAGGTGTCATTTGGTCCCCTCTTTTTTTTGCGCTCCGTCCTTTTAGAGGCGTTGACCTGTGTCTCCCCCTTTCCCT
>JAODAL010086588.1:0-10204 GCA_025379985.1 Phyllomedusa bahiana | reverse complement strand
AGTGTGGGCGGGGAGAGTCAAAAGGTTTGGGAGAAGTGCCATTCATTAGAAGTCTGTGCAGTTACATGAAACCACTGAGTAATCAGAACAAGATAAAACCTAAAATAAAATGAAAAAAAAAAAAAAATACTCTGCAATGAAGTAAAAACCACTTTGATCTTTAAAAGTACAATTCCATCACTTTGGCATAAAAATATTTGGATTAAAAGGGCCCTTTGAAAAAAGAAATTGAAAACTAAGAGGTTCCCCACAAGGTTTACCTTTGCGGGGGCTCTCTGTGTGTTACCCAGTTTTGGGGGAAAACCCGTTTGGCCCAACAAACCCTGGTATCCCGTGTCGGGCCCTTTGGCCCCCCCCTCAATTTCCCCCAGCAAACGGGGTGTTTTTTTCCCAAGAGAAGCTGCAGCCATGCAGATATGTCTGTTGCCATGATGACTGCAGGGTGATGAAATTCCCCTTTTAATATATTACATTTTAGGGCCCCAAAAATCTGCCCAGATAAGGAGCTTTCTATTTTTTTTTTTGGGGTTTAAAGTGTTTTATCCCTTTTTGGCCCTCTTGGTTTCCCAATTTGCGGGCCCTTGCACTCCTTCTCCCTACTGTTTGTTTCTATCTGTTAGCAAGGAGTGACTTCATCACACTGGCCCTGGTTTGGCCCTGTTTTAGAGTTTGTGTGTTAAATTTGGGTCTTTCAGCAAAAGACATTTAATTACTACTGTTTATTTTTGTCCTAGCAGTTCTCCTTTTGTTTTTTATTTTTAAAGGAATTGGTTTTTTATTTTTCTTTATTTAAATTAGGACAAATTAAAAACAAAAAAACCCAGAGAAGTTTGAAAAAAACAAAAAAAATTCATAGGTTAAGTGCGGGACGGGCTTGACCGGGTAAAGGGCGACAAGCAGCTTTATTTCATTCTTTGCTTCCTTTATAAAAATTTTTGAGAGGGGGAAAAACCCCCTTTTTTAAGTGTAAATTTTTAAGGTTTCGTGCCCTAAAGGGTTTTTGTAGGTGGGTAAAATATACATTTGATCAGGGGCCCCCAAACCGCTGGTCCGCAAAACCGGGCCCCGGGCCTTTTGCGACCCCCTGCGGTCCGTTTGGCCCCGGGCAAAACATGATGGGGGGGGCCGCCCGCGCCTCTAGTTCCGGGCGGTGGGCCCTCTTTTTCTCCCGGGGCCCCGCTTTAACCCCGGCCGCCCCGCCCTTAGCAGTTTGCGCCCCACGTGGGGCCCTGCATTAAGGGAAAGGGGCAGGAGCGGTCTTTCCCGCCGGGTTTTTCCCCCAACACGGTAGTTTTTACGGCGCTTACGAGGGGCCCCCCCCCCTCCCCACTCCCCCATGCGATGGCGGGCAGGGAGTGTAAAGCACATTTGACGTCCCCCCCCGGGGCCCCTCGTCTTTTCGTGGGGGAGGGAGGAGCCCCGCCGGGGACCGGGGAAAGGCGATTCCCCTTTTTTTTTTTTTTTAAAAATTCCCCTGGTGCCTTTTTGGGGGAAGCTAGTATAATTGGCACTACTGGGGGACAGCTACGTTTCATTGGGCATTTTACGGGGGGGACAGTTACGTATCAAGATACGGGGGGGACGGGCTACGTATCCTTAGCACTACTTGGGGGACAGTTTCGTATAATTTGCACTACGGGGGGGAAGCAAACGTTTTCATTTTGAAATATGGGGGACGGCTCGTACCCTTAAAGAAATCCCTGGGGGACAGCTAGGGTACCCATTACCCACTTTCTGGGGGACAGAAAGTTTTAAATTGGGCACAAACTGGGGGAAACAGCTAGGGTTATCTTTTTTGCACGGGCGGGGCGCCGTATCTTTTGAAATGCGGGGGCAGTTTCGTTTTCATTAGCATTTCCCAGGGGGGGTTGGGTTTTAATAATTAGAAACTGCCGGGGGGCAGCTAGAAATAAATTACACTGGGGGGGCAGAAAACGTATCATTAGCACTGGGGGGCAGCTACGTATCATTACCACTGCAGGGGCTGCTACGTTTCATTACACAAACTGGGGCAGCAAACGTTATTAATTCCCACTCCCGGGGGGCCCGCTATGTATTTTTTTTAAAAACTATTTGGGGGCAGCTATGTATCACTATCATTTCTGGGGGCGTATTTTCATTTACTATGGGGGCGTGGTTTCTTATCATACTGGGGGCAGCTAGGTTTCATTATCATATGGGGGAGCTATGTATCACTTCACTACTGGGGGAGATATGTATCACTATCCTAGGGGGAGCTAGTATATATCATACTGGGGCGTATGTATCTTATCACTACGGGGGCAGCTAGTATCATTATCACTACGGGGGGCAGCTATGTATTTTTACATACGGGGGGGAGCTTGTATCATTATCACTACTGGGGGCACTATGTGTCATTATCACTAGGGGGGCAGCATGTGTCTTTTCATATGAGGGGCAGCTAATTTTATTATCCCTACTAGGGCAGCTATGTTCACTTATATGGGGGAGCTATGTATCACTTTGGGGCAGTTTTGTTTCACTTTGGGGCAGTTATGTTCACTTCACTACTGGGGCAGTATGTGTCTTTATCCTTTCTGGAGATTTTGTGTCATTTCACTATGGGGGCAGCTATGTGTCATTATCCTAGGGGGGAGCTATGTTTCTTATCAACTGGGGGCGTATTTATTATCATCGGGGGGCAGTATGTACACTTTCATATGGGGGCAGCTTTTGGGGTATTATCATACTGGAGAGCTAGTTTCTTTACCCTTTACGGGGGGCAGCTTTATACTTTTACTACTGGGGGCAGCTATGTATACTATCATACTGGGGGCAGCTATGTTTCATTATACAAATGGGGAGATGTTTATTACCACTTTGGGGGCAGCTTTGTTTCTTTCCTATGGGGGGCTATTTTTATTATTTTACAGGGGGATTTTCTTTTTTAATGACAGAGCTGTTTCTTGTATATTATTTACTTAAAATGCTGACCCACGAGCTGATAATATTACTGCAGACCGTTATCGCCGGTGGGCAGACTATTTAATTATATTAGGCCCCACAGAGCGGGAAAATCAGTCTCAGTTATAAATACTGGTTCCCCCCTTTCATACCCCTAAATGACACGTATACCTTATTGGTTTTTTTTTGTGTGTGTGTGTTTCTAAACACCCGACCCCCTCCATAACCCCCCCCCAAAAACCCCCGCCCTCCACGGGGCCCGGGGAAAAAATTGTAGGCATCAAACCCGGTCCTGGTAAAAAAAAAAGGTTGGGGACCGTTTTGAGTGATGATGCATAACGTTTCCGATAGTTTAAACCATTTTTGCCCAAAATCCATGTTAGCCTTAGGAGTCCAGCAGTAGTTGTGTGGGACCCTATATTCTCAGGACCGTTTTGTAGCATTTACATGTACCGTACTAAGTAACTTCTGTTTTTTTGTTTCTCCTCCAAATTCTCCAGTAAAAGAAATTATTTAGCTTCACTATTGTCATTTGAAAATTTACTATGTGGTGTAAATACATTAGCTATGCAAATAGGTGAACCCATTTCTGTAGCTTGTTACAATTAGACATGACAAATCTTTTTTTAAACTTGTACAATTCTAGTTGTACAGGTACAGATCAATAAATTGCTTGAAGAAGGATAAGAAAACCATGGCTGCTTTCACCCAGAAGCAGCACCTCACCAGTCTAAAGGTATTTTCACATGTTTACAAGCAATATGAGACTATTATATGGATTTTTTTTTCATAATCCAAATCCTAGAAAACACTTTGAACCGGAGTATGCTATGACCCGTAGTAGAACAGGTTCATAGATTCAGGCACATTCTACGCTACTTAGCACGCAAATAAAATTGGCCACTGGGTGACAAAATCATACATGTTGCCCTAAATTTTTTTTAAGATTTTAAAAATTATTTTTTCTTCACTTAATAATCGAGTCCCCCTAGGTACTTAACCACCTAGGGCGCTTGATTATCAGTTTACATTGTATAAACAACGCAAAAGGTTGTCGGTTCCAGCACTTCCTGTCTGGGTCAGAAAGTGTTACATCAGACATGGCGGTGATAGAAAAAACTTTCACAATGAGCTTCCACCTCCATGTTTAAAACGATGGCACCCAAACAATCTCACCATATGGGTGCTGTTTGGGGATTGAGAAATGGTGTGCGATACAGTTTTTATTCATTTAGATGTCGTGATTGCTGCAGCATATAAGGGTTTAAACAGCAAAGATTGGAGACAGTTGTATCAAAAACTGGTGCCCACTGTTATGAGCAGACTCAGGCGAGTGAGCCCGCTCATAATCCTATAACACTGTCATGATATGTATAATAGTCCATGGTGGGTTAAGGGGTTAAGTGAAGAAGGGCTGGAGCTGCAGTACAGACAACCTGTGGACTGCTAAGGCCAGGCACTTTTTTCCTATTCTGAAACACCTCCTCCTGCGAAAGTCTTGTGTGAATAGAAAAGCCTTCCCTTTATCTCACGAACAGTAAATAGTGCGTCTGTTTCCATATAAAGGTTGATTTTTTTTTGTGTGTTTTTTTTTTTAATTTGCAAAATAAATTTTGGGGAGTTGGTTTTGTGAGATTATTGTTATAGATATTTTGGGATTTCCAATCTTACCTGGAAATCAGTATCATCATTAGAGGACCTTTAAAAAAGAAAAAAGAGGAAATGCGTTTTTTACACATACAACATTTTTAGAATATGTAGCTCAGATACTGTCCCTTAGGGGATTGCAGAATGTGGACGGACAGTTTTTTGTATAAAGCATTAAGAGCAGCTTCTACATGTGTTCTAGAACAAGGAAATACAGCTTGTATTTGAGTCAATGATTACTGGATATAGACAGAGTTGAGAAAAAAAAAGGTTGAAATGCAGCGCCACCCCTGTATGCAGGTCATAGTGCGACGATATGCAGTTCAGCTCCATTCAAGAGTTGGTCCCACACACACAAGTGGTTTGGCAGTGGTCTTTCTAAGAAGAAAGCAGCTATGTTTTTCTAGTTCCTATTACAACTATTTTCAAATTTTTTCCATCAAGCACATTCCACGCTGGCAGGTCAGCTCACATAGCCTCTGCTAGCCACATGGCTGCACTGTGTGTGTGTGTGTCTCTTAGGGGTCAGCTTATAGATAGCTATGAGCTGACCTCAGTACGGATGTAGGCTATGAGGGAACACTAGCTTTAAAAGGGCCGGGACCCCACCGATCCCCAGAGAAATGGGACTTCTACTACCCAACTTTCTACCGCTTCCATCGCATCACCAAAAAAGATTGAATTAAGCAGTGGTCAAATCTGCGCACTTCTGTCTCAGTCCAGAGTCTATGGATTAGCAACAGATGATAGCGGAGGCGCTCTTGGACTAGGCTCGTCTCTCGTTTCCATAGACTTTGAATGAGCAAGCTAGTGAGTATGTTTAAAGAGAACCTGTCACATAGTTTATGCCCCCCCCTTGCTGAGGGACAGCACAGAAGCTAGTCGAAAGACCGCTGTTGTCCAGCGCGTGTGTCCGCCTGATTCTGTAAGATGCTGCAGTTTTCGTGTGATTTAATGCTGAAATCTGCAGTTTTCAGCAAGACATAGAAGATTATTCAAAAGAGGCGAGTTTTTTTTTCAGAACCCCGCCCACCTCAACTGACAAGACACTGTTACTGTTGAATAGGTCAGTTAGAAACATGTGAAATAAACTGTTAGTGGTGTGGGGGCTAGCCTTTGGTGGGTGGGGGTAACACCTGCTCATGGAATAAGATTAGAGAGGTAAATGCTCTAAACTTACAACATCTTACAGAATAAGGGACACAGCGCTGGGAACAGGCAGGTCTGACAAAATAGCTTGTGCTGCCCTCAGCTAAGGGGTATTGTAGGTGGGGGCATAATCTATGATGTGACAGGTTCTCTTTAACTGTCTTCTTCATTCAAACACTGCTTTCATGGGCTACTTGAGCGCATAGGGCGGAAATGAATGGA
Source organism: Phyllomedusa bahiana (assembly GCA_025379985.1). Taxonomy (NCBI): domain Eukaryota; kingdom Metazoa; phylum Chordata; class Amphibia; order Anura; family Hylidae; genus Phyllomedusa; species Phyllomedusa bahiana. The sequence goes on along the minus strand of JAODAL010086588.1, from coordinate 4,261 downwards.
GAAACCTTTTAACAGTTGGTGGAAAACCGTCGAGTTGCAGCGCGTCGACCCCCGAGCAATCAGAAATGTCCCTGTGGACAGGCGATAAAGGGTTTTTTTGCTACAAGACCCCTTCAAGGGCCCATCTTCTGACACAAAGGAAAAACATAAGGACATGGTGTTGATTAGGTGTCCGGGGTAAGCCACATATTTTCCCTCAATACACAGATGAGTGGGGGGCCTCATAGCATAAGCATCAAGGGACCGTTATTTTGGAGCTGGGCTTCTCTGACGAATCAGGAATTAGGGGCCACATGTATGAACTGTGTAGGTCTAAAACTCACTCTTTGCCATAGTAATCTAATGGGCAAAAAGTGAGTTTTAGTCCCTGTAACAAGGTTCATACATGTGGCTCTTAGTGTAGTTTTCTTGGTCCTCTTGCTCCCTCCATGGCCTTTGGGCCCATCGATACTCCACTATTGCTTGTAACAATATAGATCTTCTTGATGGAGGAGAGCCCTGCACAGGTCCCTCTTCTGTTTTAGATACAATTGGGCTATCTAGAGCTGAATACTATAACGACAACATCATATGGAGGTACATGGCAGTATTTGAATTGACGTAAAAGACAACATTTGAGACTTAACAATACTCATCATCTCCAATGGGTCACCTCACCTCTCAGGCGCATCCTTCTCCTTCTCAGAGCTACTTCATAGGGTCTATAATTAAAATATAGGTATATAATGAATATTATTATATACCTGTCCATGATTTATCAGGCGCGACATAGTTATGATGGTTTAATAGGAAAAAACAAAACTACAATGCCCGGTATGTGATGGTGCATGGTAGGGGTATACCAAATTGAAAGAAATGTTCATGCAGATATCTAGAAAATCTCAAAGAGTAAGCCACAAGGACTAAACAAAACCTTTAGCGACATTTCTGAAATATAGCTCGATAAATGTACTACTAATAAAACAAAACAGGAAATTGATAGTACTAATTCCCCGTAGACTCCTACACTAGACTGCCTATTCATAGAAACTCAGGGTAACTGCTCTGCAATAAGGGTCGGACCCCGACAGGAACTCTGACTGAAACAAAGTACATACAAATAATAGATATACAAGAACAAAAATGATAAAAGATAAAAACCTAAATATATTATAAAAAGGGTTAGCAAGTCCTAATGATCAACAGAGTGATATCAGTATGGGGGGACCTACAGCCCTAGACAGAAGTCCCCAACAAATTCAAAGAGTTGAAGTGGTCCCAAATGAGAAGGGTTCATCAGGTTCACCACTCAGTAAGCCGACAAATAACAGGCACATATGGAAAAACACACAGATAAAAACACAAAACATAGGAATTGTCACAGATTAAACAAAGAACTCAGCTCTTGTGAGTACTAGGATGTGAAACTGGATTACATGGTGATACAATAAACCAGAGGGGTCCTATGTGAAAAAACATAAGTGAATTCCCTTCAAAGTGCAAGTTAGAATGCAGTTAGTTTAGGACTGGCACACCTCTTGATTTATCTCAGGTGTGTAACCCTTTATATTTAGGTCGTCTATCATTTTTGTTCTGTAATCTTTATTTTGTATGTAACTTTGGTTAGTGATTAGAGACACTAATAGGGTTTTCGATAGTCTATAGGTTCCTATCAGAGTCGCCCTTGTTGGGGTGGCGGCTACCAAATTTTTGTGGTAGGCTCCTATAGGGAATGGTAGGCCTGTTTTAGAATTGGTACATTATTAAGAGTTTATATTTTAGACGTCACTAAAGGTAGGTTTCTGACCTCGCCACCATCTCCATATCAGATAAAATAATATATTTGTTCATGCTCGGATTTTTACTACAACACGTATTTTCTATTGAGGTCAATGGGGATGGTTTATTTTCTGTTTAAGCAGTATTTCATTCGGGAATCTGCGTGGATTCAATTTGAAATACTAGCTGTGGACGGACCAATAAGTATGAAAAATGCCGGGGGGGGCTCTGGGTAAAATTTTTAAAAAAAAGCAGATGTAGCTCATTTTTGTAAAATGAAAAGACACATAGTCCACCCATTCGCCTATTATCCTATATGTTGTCAGAAAAAAATTTATGAGGAAAAGCCATTGTCATAATTTTGGGAAAAAAAAAAGGGTCTTCCTAAATTTTATGTGGAAAAAAGAGAATTCAAAAAGATTGTAATATTTAAAAAGGCTTATGGGGGGAGCTGAATCCCAGCAATCTATGGATGTGCAACCCTCAAGTTATGTAATTTCCAGCCTTGCAACGGGGGAAAAAGGTCAGGCCATGACAGTTTATTTCATCTGTACAGCGTTTAGGGTGTTCCCCCTCATCAGTGAGAGTAGATCTCACTGAGTGGTTAGGTGGGGCAAGTGTGCTTCAGAAGGGGTAATGCATTCAATAAGGTGAAGAAAAATGTTGGAGATTTTTTAACCCCAGACTGGTTTTTTAATATTTTAAAAGTTTATTTAAAATTCAATATATCCAATACAAATAGGAGTTATAAAATTGGTTAATATAAATTGATTTTTAAGGTTCTATAGGGGTCCAAGCTCCCAAAGCTTCCTGCTTTCCTTCACGCAATGATAGAAGGGAACACTAAGGCCATGTTCACAGGGTTTTTAAAATGGGCCGTATTTCGGCCCGTAATTACGCGCCGAAGTTTCGCCATTACGGCCAAAATTTCGGCCATTCATTAGGTAATTCACAGTTCTCATAGAGCCGCCCCCCCGGGAGCGGGGGGGAGATTTTTGGGAATGTCCACTTTCTAGCGGCGTATACGCGCCGTAGCAGTGATTGTCTTAGGGGCCCGGCGAGTCCCGGCCCCCCGCTCACTCCCCCCCCCCACCTGCCCTCCTAACGGGCGAAATTACGCCCTGCAAATAACCGTGTGAACAGGCCTAAGGGCACGTTCACAGGAAAAGGGGACAAATTCCGGCCGTATTTGTCCTGTTTTGCGCTCGTCCCCATGGCCGGGGGGGGGGGGGGGGAGGCTTTTCTCTGCAAATGAGCGGAGAGAGCCCTCCCCTCCATTGAGAAGACACATTTGGTCTGGAAAACCGGACGGAAGATGGTGCATGTTTAGGGTTTTCCGCCGGGGTGACAAAACCGCGGGCGGGAAAAACCGTGCAGTGGGGACTGCTGCACGGGTTTTCCATAGAGCAAAATTTTGTGCTCATTTTCGGCCGGTTTTTCAGGCGGTCTGAAAAACCGCAAACCAGCTAAATAAACCGTCCGAAAACCCGTGCCTGGGGACATGCCCTAAGGGCGACATGCCCCATTTAGGGCTGCACTTTTTTTTTTGTTGTATTTTGGCACCAAAAAACTGGTGATGTCTATTTTCTTATAAACAAACTGTCGTAAAACCAAAACTAGGAGCATATGAAACTTTTGAAAGCGCCTAAGGTAGCCGCATTTACATATGCTAGCAATGATATCTATGCGCCTTTTTTGGTTTTACGCCTAAAAATTAAATGCTATACAAAGAATACCCGATTTTGAATTTTATTTATTCGGCGCATTATACACTCATTTTTAAAGCGCCCTTAAAACTGGCGTGGAAGCGCCTGTTTTCTGACATGTCGCACTAAAATTTTAACTGCTTGTAGCTCACCACATGCGATTTTATACAGTGATTGTTACGATTTGCCAATTTTTTTCTTTTAAAGGGATTGTCCACTAAAAGAACATTATATGACACTGGGACAGGGCGAGAAAAAAACCCAAACAACAAATACATAGCTACCTGTCCCCCATTGCTGCCGCTCCGATGCTCTCAGGAATCCTCTTCCCATTTGGGTTGGAGCCCAGACAGAGAGGAGAGGCTCGCGCCCCATTCCTTAAATGGGCTAGAACCCCTCCAGTTATTCAGAATGAAAACCCGGAAGTGAAGCGTTGCGGAAATTTTCCGGAGCGAGGGCTGGGAACAGGTTGGCAAGTGTTTAGATTTTTTCTTTTGTCCACCCAGGCCTTAATGTCATGTAGTGTTTTTTTTTAAATTTTTTTTAGTAAGCAACCACTTTAAAGACTGGTGTTTTCAAAATCAGGTCTTCTGGAGAAACATGCGACAAATTTATTAATAGGTGCATATATCTTACTAAATTAGTCACAGTTATGGCCGACTGTAGTATGAATTGAAATAGTCGCCAGCTTGGAGTTGAGTATTTATGCTATAATTTACAACAATTTCTGGCATAAAAGTAAAATAAAATTTTTGCTGAACATTAGACCCCACCCCCCGCACCCGCTTAGTATTTGA
>JAODAL010086587.1:0-10204 GCA_025379985.1 Phyllomedusa bahiana | reverse complement strand
GTGTACTCAATGCAGAGCGGTTGGCGGTAAAACCCGAAATCGGCGGTTGGCGTTCTTTGCTAAGACCCCAGAGGAGCCGAATATGGGTATATGTGAATTTGAAAGAGAAAGTGAAGCGGGGCCCAGGGCAAACTTTGGCCCCGGCCCTGCGTCAAAACATGCGCGTCACCATCCTGGGGGGGAGAAACGTGGCTCAGATGGGGTGGCCCATCCTGCCCCCAAAGAAAACAGCAGCAGAGGGGCCCGTGGCAGAGGCCATTGCAGCCAGCAAGGGCTCCCCCACCTTTGCAAAAGGGGGAAGTGTTTCTCTTTGACATCATCCCCCGGCCCAGGCTCGCTCCTCGCTACTCAGGCCCCAGCAGTCGTTCAGCGAGGCGATTGCAAGAGACAACGTATGCGTCCAACCACCCAAAGGTGCAGCAGTGACGTGCCCTGCCCAGTTGTTGGTAGGGTTTCCCTCCTTTCCCCAAATGGTGGACTCTGCACCATTCGGGAGAATTAAAGGCTTGTCCCGAGCCGAGATGGGGTTCCAACCCGAAATTTTTTTTCCAAAAAGGCAGTACCAGCATTCATAAATATGTAGAACAAAAGGTGGGCCAGTCCTTAAGTTATGGTTTGTTCCAAGGTGCCGCAGCGCGGACGTCTGGAGCTGTAACTACGGTAGGGCCAGACATGTCCTTTAGGCCCCACGGGTGAATGTGTTCGGCCAGGCACCAACACTTGGACATTAGACGCCGCTTTCTCCTCCACTTTCAAACTGCTGCTCCGGGCCCAATTCCGCCCTCCCCCTCCAACCCCAAAAATTTTCCACCCCTCCAAAAGTACGCTCATCATCCCACATGTGTGGGGCACAGGGTGTCAACAGTTTTACCCCTGGCTTGCCCTCGGCGAACAAAAGTCACAGGGGAGGAATGCCCCGCGTCATGCAGCAAGAAATCGATGTGTGGCTTTCCCCGCCCCAAACTGCAAATCGGAACCTGGTGACGGAAAAGGGGAGGAACATGGTGTCCGCGCTGCCCGAGGGGGATGGTCCATGCGCCCTGCATGGTCCCACGTGTTCAATTGGGTTTGAAAAAAGGTTCCTAAAGTTTCCCGATCTTAAAAATTCTGAAAAGGGCCCAGGAAATGTGCATGCATTTTTTCCCATTCGTACAAAGCCGGAACATCCCCCTGGGTTTTTGTAGCGGCAAAACGGCCTCCCCAACCACTTGATATCGATGTTTCCACCGTTGGAAATTCCCAGCCTCCCAATGTTGGACCGACTGTTGAACGGAAAGGCCATTAATGATTTTTTGATGATCAGGCAGCAGAAGTAATCCCTGTGTAACTTTGATGTCAGCCAGTGGCAGCTCATGCGTGACCCCTGCCGTTTTTGGGCCATTCGAGGAGCGAGTTATTTTGTCAGTCGCGGACTACGGGAAGGGGAAATAACGTCATTCACTGCTTCATGTCCTGGAAAGATGCTGAAAAATCTGTCTGGGCAGGGGACTGGAGATGGCGACACAATCTCGTGGCCACATGAGTGGTGGGGATGAAATGGAGGAGGAGGAATTGGAGCAGAAGCTTGTTGGTAAAATGAGTGGATTTTCTCCCGGGTAAAAGGAGGGAGGAGCAGGAGAGTGGGGGGTTGATGGAGTTGGGAAGACGGGCGATGACCCCCAAAGACGTGGCAGTTACGGGGAAAATGGAGGCTTTGGACCCCCTCGGAGTCACTTGGAGGGGCCCCGCAGCATGTTATTTCCCTGGTAGTGACAGGCGAATAGTAGTCGGCGAGGGATGACTTTGGTTCCCCCATTGGCCCCTCGTTTTACCGGCCCAAAAGGGGCCTTTTTCCCCAGCTTTTGAGAGGGGGAAAAAACTCAAATCTATGGGGAAAATTCCTCCGAAATCAGTTGGCGTGTATGTGGGATCGTCCCTCCTCTGCGGTTGACCGGGGGGTTTCCTGCGCTCACGATTCTCCGCGGTGCTCGGGGAAGGGGGGGGGGGTAGGAGCAGTACCAGCTCCTAGCAGAAAAAAAATTTGGAGTCATGATGGCGTTTCCCTTTCCCCCGCCTAGTGAGGAGGGTAGTGCCAGCAGCCGCAGCAGCGGCCCTGGAGCGTCCCTGAACCAACAGGTGGGGGCCCTACTTGGACAGCACCTTCCACCCCAGTTAGAAGATCCGCGGATACTGGGCAGCCAAAATGGATGTGTGGCCGCAACTTCCCGAGTTTGCAGGGGGAAAGCTGGCCTGCCCGGCCAGTAGTGGGGCATCGAGGGGTGTTCAGTGCGGCGGGGACCTCTTACCAAGGAGAACCCTTTTTCCACGGGAAATGTGGAAGACTGACCTTTTCAAGATGAATCGGCGTGGATCGGGCCCGGTTTCCACACACCAATGCCTTTGGTCAGACTACATCAGCCATGACGCCCCACCCAAACTGTGAGAAAAGAGTTGGGTTCAAAAAATACCTGCCTAAAACCATTTTCTGATGCCGCCCCACCCGATTTCCACAAAATCTGTCAGTTTCTCCATTGCCACCAAACCATCTTTACCAGGGACGGTATGCCCCCACCTCCACACTCTGCATTGTGCCATGCCTACCTCTGCTGCTGTGCGGTGCTGCCGTGACCCCACACTGTGTCATTGTCCCACTCTGTGGCCTACTCTGTTTTTGCCCCCTCCAGAATGTCATTGTGGCCTGTTGCCTCATGCTGTGCTGTGGTGCGCCCTGACCCACAACTGTGTATTGTCCCCTCTGGGGCCTATCTGTTTTGCCACCTCCAGAATGTCATTGTGCCACTGTCTGATCATGCTGCTGCTGGGTGCTGCGGACCTAAAACTGTGTCATTGTCCCCTTGTGGCCTACTCCTGTTTTTGTCACCCCCAGAATGTGATTGTGCCACTCCGCCTCATGCTTTGGGGTGTGGGGTGTGCCGTTTACCCCCCACACGTTTCTTGTCCACTCTGTATCCCCATCCTGTTTTTTCCCCTCCCGATTTTATGTCCCCTGTCTGATCATGCTGCTGTGTGGTGCTGCCCGGGCCCCACATGTGTCATTGTGCCCTGTCTGACCTCATGCTGCTGTGGCTGCTGCCCCGTGACCTTTCCCAAATTTTTTTTTTTCCCCTCTGTGGTCTACTCCGTTTTGCCCCCTCCCGAATGTCATTGTGCCCTGCCTGACCCCTGCTGTGCTGTGGCTGCTGCCGTGACCTCCAAATGTGTCATTGTCCCATTGTGGCTACTCTTTTTTTCCCCCCCAGAATGTATTGTGCCAGCGGACCCCCATGTTGCTGTGGTGTGCCGTGACCCTCCACACTGTGTCATTGTGCCCCTGTCCCGACCTCTGTGCTGCTGTGGCTGCTGCCGTGACCTCCCCAAATTGTATTGTCCCATTGTGGCCTACTCTGTTTTTTCCACCCCCAGAAAGTGATTGTGCCCTGTCTGACCTCATGCTGCTGCCCTGGGCCTACACACTGTGAAATTTTCCCACTCTTTGGCCTACTCTGTTTTTGCCCCCCCAGAATGTCATTGTGCCACTGCCTGACCTATGCTGCTGTGCCGGACCTAACACTGTGTCATTGGGCCCCTGTCTTACCTCATGCTGCTCTGTGGGTGCTGCCGTAACCTCCCACTGTGTCATTGTGCCATGTCTGACCTCATGCTGCCGCTGTGGGGTGCGTGACCTACACACAGTGTCATTTTCCCACTCTGTGGCCTCTCCCGTTTTTGCCCCCTCCCGAATGTCATTGTGCCATGCCTGACCTCATGCTGTGCTGCCGTGACCTACCACAGTGTCATTGTGCCCCTGTTGACCCCATGCTGCTGGTGGTGCTGCTGTGACATAACCCCTGTGTCATTGTCCCCCTCTATGGCCTATCCTGTTTTGCCCTCCAGAATGTGATTGTGCCCCTGTCTGACCTCATGCTGTCGGTGGCTGCTGCCCGGACCTAAAACTGTGTCATTGTGCCACTGTTGACCTCATGGTGCTGTGGCTGCTGCCGTGCCTACCACTGTGTCATTGTGCCACTGTCTGACCTTTGCTGCTGCTGTGGTGCTTTCGTGACCTACCACTGTGTCATTGGCCCCTGTCTGACCTCATGTGTGCTTGGCTGATGCCCTGCCTACAATCTGTCTTGTGCCACTGTCTGCCTCATGCTGCTGGTGGTCTGCCGTGACTACACACTCGTCATTGTGCCACTTCTGACCCCTGTGCTGCTGCCCTGACCCCGCACTGGTAAATTTTGCCACTTATGACCTATTCCGTTTTTGCACCTCCGAATGTCAAATTTTGCCCTGTCTGACCTCATGCCTGTGTGGCAGCGCCCTCACCCACTCTGTCACTAAAGTTGCCACCGAGTCTCGCTTGTTTTTTTCCCGCTTTCTCTGGCTGCTTTTAAAGGGAAAATTCCCGCTTCAGTTTTTGGTCAGTTTTGCCCTCTTAAGTCCCCAGGAATTTTTTAGTGAAGCGATTCTAAGAGCGGCGGCAGTAATGTGCGTTTCATACTAAAACACAACATTGTAGAAAGACCAAACCAAGCTCCCTCTGCATATTTGAGCATGGCACAACGTTCTACAGCACCCTCTGTGCAGCCTGGAAATAGCTGTTTTTTAACGTGATTCGTGCCAAAGTAATTCGGAACGAAGTTATTTTTTGCTGAGAAATTCGGCAAAGTGAACGAAACGAATTTCGGGAAATTCGCCCATCTCTATGAATAGGTACCAATCCACTCCCGGGCTGCAGCTCGCCACAACAATGCGAGCACACATCCCTTGCAAAAGCAATATACATCCCTTTCGAAATTTTTGTTAAACAGAAACCGTGGCCTCACGTGATGAATACCTATCATCATTACAGGACCCAGGGAAAATGAGGAAAACGTAGAGGCAGAGGGGGAGGGGCGCGAGGGAGATGGAAGGGAGAGAAAAAAAAAATGTGTGAACTCTGATGCTTCCATAGTCATATATTCAACTGTGCTATATCCACTTGACCGTACTTAATCACATATATCATGTTTCTTCAAAAATTATTATATAGGGAATCAGCAAGATCAAATAAATGCCGAAAATGAAAAGCCTTCATTTAGGCCTTTAGGTTTCAATGTATTGAGTCTGTATATCCATCTTGCCTCTTCCCTGAAACAAAACTACATCCAGATCGCCCTTTCTTTCCCCTAGCTTTTTCACTCAGATGCCCCAAATTTTAGCACCTCTATTTCGCCATTATGTACTTCCAAAATGTTTTTCTCGCTGGGGGGGTATCACCTCTAGTTTTAATAGTACTCAGATGTTTGAGATCCGACGACGAAACTCCTGTATGGTTTTTCCCCATAGATTTGGGGCAAGTACACATAGCCCTTAAATCACCCCTCGGGTTTTACAATTGATGGAATTGTTTTAAATCTCAAATCTTCTCTTATCACTGGGATTAACAAATTCTTTAGTTTTCCATATGAATGGACAAAATGAACAGTTGCCACAGGGATATGAGCCTACCACCGGGGACTGTAACCATGTTTTTTTGCCATCTCCCTCAAAATGACTAAGTACAAATTCATCCCTAAGATTTTTTCCCTTTCTATAAGTGACACTAGGGTTTTTAGGAATCACCTCCGAGAGTACTGGATCTACCTTCAGAATGTGCCAATGTCTTCTAAGTATAGCTCTCATTTCATTAGCTCTATCATCAAAGGTACCTATACAACGAATTAAATCAGTTTTTTCTTTCTTCTTTTTACTGTTTAAAATAAATGTCCTCTGTCATGGTCAAAGCCTATTTAAACGCCTTCCTCAAACATTTTTTTGGGAAAACCCCTTGCCTGAAAACGTGCATTTAACTTTATACATTCTTCATTGAAATCCTCTAATGTGGAACAGTTTCTAAGAGCCCTAAGAAATTGGCCTATGGGAATCCCCTTTTTTTTGAGAAGGTGGATGCCAGCTAGAAAAATGTAACTATTAGTAGCCGTATTTTTCCGAATATCTTTGTCTGAATCTGCTTATTTTCATTCCAACATAATTTCAAGATCCAAAAAATAAATTTCTCCCGATGAATTTCAAACGTAAATTTTTCATCCCATTTTCATTATCATTGAGCCTAATAAAATCCATGAATAATTTTTCACTACCATCCCAAAAATCCAAATATCATCAATAAAGCGCCCCCTAAATAAAAATCCGATCTGTGAATATTTCAAAGTGTTTGAAAAAAAAAAATAGCATCCTCCCACCAACCTAAAAATGGGATTAGCAAAAACTTGGCGCACAGACAGTGCCCATGGCTGCTCCTTTTATCTGGTGATAAAAGGTGCCATCAAACAAAAAATAGTTATGTGTCAATGAAATAAACAAAAACTTTTAAAAAAAATCATTGTGTTCCGTAAATTGTGTACCTTTGTGTTCAAAAAATACTTGATTGCTTTCGGGCCCAAGATCATGTCTGATTTTTACGTCAAACTTGCAAGAAGTGTACCTCACTCACCACTAGATCATTAATTCTCATCACAGTATCCTTCGTATCTTTAAGATATGAAGGAAGGCAGTGAAAAAAGGGCATCAGTATACGATCAACATACGTGCTAGGTCCTTGTTTAAATTGTTTTTCTACCTGATACTATGGGTTTCTTCCCTGGTATTGGCACAACCTCTTTATGCACTTTTGGTAATGCATAAAAGGTAGCAATAGAAGGATTCACATTTAGCATAAATTTGTTTGATATTTTTTGTTTGATGGCACCTTTTATCACCAGATAAAAGGAGCAGCCATGGGCACTGTCTGTGCACCAAATTTTTGCTAATCTTTTTTAGGTTGGTGGGAGGATGCTATTGTTTTTTCTGAACACTTTGAAATATTCACAGATGGTTTTTTATTTTGGGGGCGCTTTATGATGATATTTGGATTTTTTTGGGTTTGGTAGTGAAAAATTATTCATTGATTTTTTATATAGAATCAATGATAATTAAATTGTGATGAAATTAACGTTTAAAATTCATCGGGGGGGAAAATAAATTTTTTGGATCTTGAAATTATGTTGATGAAAATAAACAGATTCAGACAAAGATATTTCGGAAAAATACGGCTATTAATAGTTTGTTACATTTTCTAGCTGGCATCCACCTTCACAAAAAAAGGGGATTCCCATAGGCCAATTTCTGAGGGATCGTAGAAATTGTTCCACATTAGAGGATTTCAATGAAGAATGTATAAAGTTAAATGCACGTTTTCAGGCAAGGGGTTACCCAAAAAAATGTTTGAGGAAGGCGTTTAATAGGGCTTTTACCAGTGACAGAGGACATTTATTAATCAGTAAAAAGAAGAAAGAAAAACTGATTTAATTCGTTGTATAGGTACCTTTGATGATAGAGCTAATGAAATGAGAACTATACTTAGAAGACATTGGCCCCTTTAAAGGCAGATCCAGTATTCTTGAGATGATTCCTAAATACCCTAGTGTACTTATAGAAGAGGAAAAAATCTTAGGGATGAATTTGTACATAGTCATTTGAGGGGAGATGGCAAAAAACATGGTTACAGTCCCCGATGGTGGGTCATATCCCTGTGGCAACTGTTCATTTTGTCCATTCATTATAGAAAAAATAAAGAATTTGTTAATCCCATTGATAAGAGAAGATTTGAGATAAGACAATTCATCAATGGCAAAACCCGAGGGGTGATTTATGGGGCTATGTGTACTTGCCCAAGATCTATGTGGGAAAAACCATACAGGAGTTTCGTCGTCGGATCTCAAACATCTGAGTACTATTAAAACTAGAGGTGATACCCCCCTAGCGAGAAACATTTTGGAAGTACATAATGGCGAAATAGAGGTGCTAAAATTTTGGGGCATCTGTGTGAAAAAGCTAGGGGAAAGAAAGGGCGATCTGGATGTAGTTTTGTTGCAGGAAGAGGCAAGATGGATATACAGAACAATACATTGAAACCTAAAGGCCTAAATGAAGCCTTTTCATTTTCGGCATTTATTTGATCTTGCTGATTCCCTATATAATAATTTTTGAAGAAACATGATATATGTGATTAAGTACGGTCAAGTGGATATAGCACAGTTGAATATATGACTATGGAAGCATCAGAGTTCACACATTTTTTTTTTCTCTCCCTTCCATCTCCCTCGCGCCACTCCCCCTCTGCCTCTACGTTTTTCCTCAATTTCCCTGGGTCCTATAATGATGATAGGTATTCATCACGTGAGGCCACGGTTTCTATTTAACAAATTAGGGATGCATGTATATTGCTTTTGCAAGGGATGTGTGCTCGCATTGTTGAGGCGAGCTGGGCCCCGGGGGTGGGATTTGGGACCTATTTCATGTATGTATCTCTATGTATAGATTTATTGTTTCTGCTTGCAGCGCTGATCTAGTGCGAAGTGGATGCAACTGGATGCAGTGGCGGTTGAAGATACTGATATATTTTGCATGCTCCCATATTTATCCATGCTCCCGTTGTGACATGGTGGGTTGGGTGGCTAGCTGTGAGCCGTAAGAGAGAATCTTCAATGGGGAAGTTGTGAGGTCAAACTGTGGGACGGAGGGAGGGCTAGCCATAGAGCCTGCAGCATTATTAAAATGAGTATGAATATTACATGTAAAAGACAAGTGGTTTATGAAAATAGTCTTGAGACAATACTATACAGTACAATGGAACATGTATTTAATGGCAGCTCTATTAAAATGAATATGCTATTAGATATATAGGAGAAGTGCTTTATGGGAAGATAATATGACAATAGTCTATTGTACAATGGAATTGATATTCCCAATGAATATGCATATTAGACATTGAAGAGAGGGGGCTGATGGGAGTTAATGGGGTTGGTGGTGTGCTGTGTTGTGTGACACCTATTCTGTTTGGTTCGTTCTGGGTGAGCCACGCAGTTGCAATGATGTGAGAGAGGTGAGACAGAAGCCCATCACAGTCAGGGCTGGGGTGTCTGTTGGTGCGGTGCGTTGGCGCGGGCAGTACAGTAAGATGGGGCGCAGGCCCGTTGTGGAGATGGTGAATTTGTCTGGGGTTTGTTGGCTCATGAGAGCATGGTGGCAGCTTTAACAGGACATGTTATGAGTGTGTTTTATGTTGATTCTCTGATGGCTAATTGGTGAGCACTAGTGTTGAGCGATTACGTTGGCCATCGACATTGGTCGATAGTCGACCATCATCGACAAGATAGTCGATGGTAGATTATGATCGATGACCATTAAAGTCTATGGGAGAGCAACAACACCTTCATTCTTACACCCAAACAGGGCTGGAGAAGCTGGAATTAACATCCACAACAGTCAAATGGATACGTGCTACATCTTAGGCAACACACTTAGGTTATAAAAGCCACAGAAAAAAAACTCACACCATTCACTATCCCTGTCTTGCACCACAGCATGACCCTTAAACCTGCATGACCCAAAAAATTAAAAAGTGCCAGAAGGCAGTATGATTTGAACCATCATTTTACTTTGAACTTGGACATTGAATATCCCTGTCCCGGAACGCAGCATGAGCCCCAAACCTGCCCTGACCCCCAGATTAAAAAGTGCCGGAAAAGGAGTCTTTTAACCACCATTTTAGTTGAACTGGACATTGACTATACCTGTCCTGTACCACAGTATGACCATTAAACCTGTCTGACCCACAGATTAAAAATTGCAGGGAAAAGGAGTCTTTCAACCACCATTTTAGTTGAACTGGACATTGACTATACCTGTCCTGGGCCACAGCATGAGCCCCAAACCAGCATGACCACAGATTAAAAAGTGCAGGAAAAAGGAGTCTTTCAAGCACCATTTTAGTTTCACTGGACATATACTGTCCCTGTCCCTGGGGGTAGCGCTTGCCCCCTCCGTGTGAGTGCGGACCAATTGAGCTTCACTTGTAAATACTGTTGGTTATCGCTCATGTTAGACCAAGGTGACCTTTTTCTTGGGTTTCTTTTTCTCATTTTACTCAACGTGCTGGAGGAAATTGTCTCTGTACTTTGTTCTCTGTCCGTGCGTCATACTCCATGTCCTCTGAATAACCTACATCTGGTCAAGTTTTCCTGTACCTCCCTTGTACAATTCAGAGGAATTTTTTTTACCGCTATTTTGTACATGCAAGTTTTTAGTAGTTTAATTCTAGAAAACACATTTTTAAAAAAGGATGGAATCCCACTATGTCTTTTTTTTTCTCTTTTTTTTAATTGTATTAAATGGGTTGTCTCAAATTAAGGATTGATAG
>JAODAL010086586.1:0-10204 GCA_025379985.1 Phyllomedusa bahiana | reverse complement strand
ACCGTTAAATTCGTTGCCCTCCAAACCCCAAAGACTATTTTTGGGGGCATTTGTTGCAGGAATTTAAAGGGGAAAGGGAGATCTTTGGGGATAAAAAAAAAAACATTGATAAACGGGGGCCCTTTCTATTTCAGAGGACCATCACGCCCACAAATGGACCTCCCTCATCCTCCGCGGGTGAAATTTCCAGCATAAAAAATATTTAGGTATCCTCATATCCCGGCCCCCCTGACAAGAATACACGGAAAAAACTGTAGATATGTAACGGCGCTGAAAACACACCCCCAAGAAAGGGGCGACCATCCCCAAAAACCTTTTAAAAGGGAGGGGCCAACTTGTTTAAAATTTTGGGGGAGCCCCCACGCCCCCTTTAATTTTTTTAAAAAATGCCCCAATAAAATCTTAAACCCAGGGAGAAAACTAAATTAACGCCCTTTTTCGGAACTTTTTTTGGGGGGGAAAAACGGGCCGAAACCCTCCCATTTTCCCTCCATCAGCCTAATTTTTTGGTGGTCTCGGCTTCCCCAAAAAACCCCAAGTATTAAAATTTTGGCAGCCCCTGGGACGATATCTTGCGGACTGGTGTTAGGCCTTCAAATGAAATTTCCCCACAACCCAAGGGGGATTTTTTTATTTATGCCGGAAAACCCTTTCACTTGTAAATTTTCCTGCATTTACCCCTATTTAACCCTTCCATCTAATTAAAAGAAAAGCCCTTTCCCAAAACCCGGTTTTGGGAGGGCTTTGGAAGGGGAAACAGAATAAAAAAGGGGCCTGCCCCCCAAACCAAATTTTCGCTTTATCAGTCCTTAATTAAAAAACCCCCCCCTTCCGGGGGGGGTCCCCCCAAAAAAACACTCGTTTCGGGGGGTTTGCATGAAGGGGCTTGTTTTTCTCGCTCAGTGGGGGACCCGACGGCTAGACGGCCTACTCCACTTCAGGAACCCAAAATGGCAGTTTCCTGACCCCCCAAAAATCCCCTTTTTCACGTATCTTCAAGCGGCAGTTTCCTCAATTTCCATCCTCCCGCTTATTGGGGGAGGCAGAATGGGTTCAAAATTTAACAAGTTTTTTTGGTAAAAACCCGCCGACGAGACCCTCTCACCTCTCTTTACCCCTATAGATATCTGCTAGGGAGCATTGACTATGCACAAACCTTCCTTTTGCAACTCTCGCGCTGGGACGGGCTGACCCAACCCTGACCCCCCGCCCCATACGGCGGCGCTTTCAGACCCCCAAAAAAATTTCTTCCGGGATCTTTGGTTAAAAAAGGGTGTCTCTTTTGGTGGGCCAATTTCCTATTTTGACGCCTCCCCAGGGGGGCATAGAATGGGGCTGTACACCTCAAATTAAAAGCTTTTAAAATGCGAATTTCGATGGAACTGACCCCCTATCATTGCCGTGGGATTGCCCCTAAAATTCGACTAAACTGGACCGGGTGGGCGTCCAGGGGCAGCGAAAAATCTCGGGCGTTTCATTTACCCCCACCGCGCAATGGGCCCTCTTTGGGTTTTTTGGAAACGAGGCCGGGTTTTTACACTAGAAAAAGAGGAGGCTTCTGCATTTTCTGTCAGCAAACGGCGCGAAAAAGGGAATCCTTTTTAGGTGGAGCCAGCCCCCGACCTACCCGTCAACTTTCCTTGAAAAAAATTTTTTTTTGCTAAAATTTACTGGGTAAGGCTTTTACAGCGAAAGGAACAAAAATTAAACAAATTCTTTGCCCTATGGCAAAACGTGATAGATACGCTTTCCCGGGCCCCCATTCGGGGGAAAAAGAAATCATGTTTTGAAAAAGACGGGTTTGGTTTCCTGGGTCAACAACTGGGAGGCCTGAGCCAAAGGCCCACCAGGAAATTTTCTCTTTCCGATAAGTAAATTCAATCCTTTTTTTATTTTAAAGTTTTTTTTTCCCGTATAGGGTATACGCTTTATGTCTAACGTGACATGGACTGGGGCTGGGTGGGGCCCCCTCTCAATTAACCAAAGGGGGGGGGTTGCTTTGGGGGGAAACTCGGAGGAAAAGTGGGACGGGGGATGTTAAGGAGCAAAATTTTTTGTTTTTTCTTGATTTGTATGTTTAAAATGTTTGGTTAATTAATTTTACTTTCCTAACTTGTCCTTTGTAAGTTTTTGGGCCCCCGACATTTGAACCAAGCCAGGGCACAAAGGCCTTGGGGGCTTTTTTTTTACCCCCCCGGGGTGGCACTCCATGTTACTTTTTTGGGTTTTAAAAAAAAAAAAAATGTAAATTGAAGGGCTTCACAGGCCAATTGCCTGCCGCGTGCAGAGGTTTTTTGGCTGGGAAAATTTTCTTTTTATTAATTTTCCTTATGGGTTTTATTCTATATGAAGACTCGTAATAAAAACAAGTTTAAAAAAAAAACAAAAAAAAAAAAAAAAACAACTCAGAAGCAACAGAAAAAACATCTAATTTAATTAAACACTCCCTGACACCAGCCCTCTCTGACATTGTACTAAAGACATAGATGCAACGCTGGTCCGATGAGGTCCAGCAAAGCTGATGTAGTCCACGTGAGAGAAAAAGAAACACCGCAAAACACATTAGTACTAAACTCCAGCCTCTATACCCCATGAAGATCATGGCTGCGGCTGATTTTCTGGGGGTGCAGTGGACAGAGAACAGCCCACAGCCACACCGGAACCTCCGGTGGCAATGATATCACCATTCTATACATCAAGACCCTATAGCGGTATTACTGGTAATAGTGGTCTTGGTGTATAGTATGGGAGATTTGCTCCTTATATAGTGGTATTACTGGTAATATTGGTCTTGGTGTGCAGTATGGGATACTTGCTCCCTGTATTGCGGTATTACTGGTAATATTGGTCTTGGTGTGCAGTATGGGATACTTGCTCCCTGTATTGCGGTATTACTGGTAATATTGGTCTTGGTGTACAGTATGGGATACTTGTTCCTTGTATAGCGGTATTACTGGTAATATTGGTCTTGGTGTGCAGCATGGTGATATTTGCTCCCTGTATAGCGGTATTACTGGTAATATTGGTCTTGGTGTACAGTATGGGATACTTGTTCCTTGTATAGCAGTATTACTGGTAATATTGGTCTTGGTGTACAGTATGGGATACTTGCTCCTTGTATAGCGGTATTACTGGTAATATTGGTCTTGGTGTGCAGTATGGGATACTTGCTCCCTGTATTGCGGTATTACTGGTAATATTGGTCTTGGTGTACAGTATGGGATACTTGCTCCTTGTATAGCGGTATTACTGGTAATATTGGTCTTGGTGTGCAGTATGGGATACTTGCTCCCTGTATAGCGGTATTACTGGTAATATTGGTCTTGGTGTACAGTGTGGGGATACTTGTTCCTTGTATAGCGGCATTACTGGTAATATTGGTCTTGGTGTACAGTATGGGATACTTGCTCCCTATATAGCGGTATTACTGGTAATATTGGTCTTGGTGTACAGTATGGTATTATTTTCTCCCTGTATAGCGGTATTACTGGTAATATTGGCTTGGTGTACAGTATGGGATACTTGTTCCTTGTATAGCGGTATTACTGGTAATATTGGTCTTGGTGTACAGTATGGTGATACTTGCTCCCTGTATAGCGGCATTACTGGTAATATTGGTCTTGGTGTACAGTATGGGATACTTGCTCCTTATATAGTGGTATTACTGGTAATATTGGTCTTGGTGTACAGTATGGGATACTTGCTCCTTGTATAGCGGTATTACTGGTTGTATTGCTCTTGGTGTGCAGTATGGTGACATTTGCTCCCTGTATAGCGGTATTACTGGTAATATTGGTCTTGGTGTGCAGTACGGTGATATTTGCTCCCTGTATAGCGGTATTACTGGTAATATTGGTCTTGGTGTACAGTACGGTGATATCTGCTCCCTGTATAGCGGTATTACTGGTAATATTGGTCTTGGTGTGCAGTATGGGATACTTGCTCCCTGTATAGCGGTATTACTGGTAATATTGGGTTGATGTACAGTATGGTGATACTTGCTCCTTATATAGTGGTATTACTGGTAATATTGGGTTGATGTACAGTATGGGATACTTGCTCCTTGTATAGCGGTATTACTGGTAATATTGGTCTTGGTGTACAGTATGGTGATATTTGGCCCCTATATAGCAGTATTGTCTAGCCTCTTTATAGTGGTTTGATTGGTAGTGTTGGTCTTGATGATATATGCTCCCTGTATAGAGATATTTGTCTCAATGTAAAATATAGTGATATTTGCTCCCTGTATAGTGGCATATACCGCTATACAGGGAGCAAATATCACCATACTGTACACCAAGACCAATATTACCAGTAATATCGCTATACAGGGAGAAAATAATACCATACTGTACACCAAGACCAATATTACCAGTAATACCGCTATACAGGGAGCAAATAATACCATACTGTACACCAAGACCAATATTACCAGTAATACCGCTATACAGGGAGCAAATAATACCATACTGCACACCAAGACCAATATTACCAGTAATACCGCTATACAGGGAGCAGATATCACCTTACTGTACATTAAGACCAAGATTACCAGTAATACCGCTATACAGGGAGCAAATGTCACCATACTGCACACCAAGAGCAATACAACCAGTAATACCGCTATATAGGGAGCAGATATCATCATACTATACACCAAGACCAATATTACCAGTAATACCGCTATATAGGGAGCAGATATCACCTTACTGTACATTAAGACCAATATTACCAGTATTACCGCTATACAGGGAGCAAATGTCACCATACTGCACACCAAGACCAATATTACCAGTAATACCGCTATACAGGGAGCAAATGTCACCACACTGCACACCAAGACCAATATTACCAGTATTACCGCTATACAGGGAGCAAATGTCACCATACTGCACACCAAGACCAATATTACCAGTATTACCGTTATACAGGGATCAAATGTCACCATACTGCACACCAAGACCAATACAACCAGTAATACTGCTATACATGGAGCAAATCTCACCGTACTGTACATTAAGACCAATATTACCAGTATTACCGCTATACAGGGAGCAAATGTCACCATACTGCACACCAAGACCAATATTACCAGTATTACCTCTATACAGGGAGCATATTTCACCACACTGCACACCAAGACCAATATAACCAGTAATACCGCTATACAGGGAGCATATATCACCTTACTGTACAATAAGACCAATATTACCAGTATTACCGCTATACAGGGAGCAAATGTCACCACACTGCACACCAAGACCAATATTACCAGTAATACCGCTATATAAGGAGAAAGGATCCCATACTGTACACCAAGAACAATATTACCAGTAATACCGCTATACAGGGAGCAAATATCATACTGCACACCAAGACCAATATTACCAGTAATACTGCTATACAGGGAGCAAATATCCCCATACTGCACACCAAGACCAATATTACCAGTAATACCGCTATACAGGGAGCAAATATCATCATACTGCACACCAAGACCAATATTACCAGTAATACCGCTATACAGGGAGCAGATATCACCTTACTGTACATTAAGACCAATATTACCAGTAATACCACTATACAGGGAGCAAATATCATACTGCACACCAAGACCAATATTACCAGTAATACCGCTATACAGGGAGCAAATATCATACTGAACACCAAGACCAATAGTACCAGTATTACCGCTATACAGGGAGCAGATATCACCGTACTGTACATTAACACCAATATTACCAGTAATACCGCTATACAGGGAGCAAATATCCCCATACTGCACACCAAGACCAATATTACCAGTATTACCACTATATAGGGAGCAGATATCACCTTACTGTACATCAAAACCAATATTATCAGTAATACTGCTATACAGGGAGCAAGTATCCAATACTGTACACCAAGACCAATATTACTGCTGTATAGGGAGCAAATATCACCATCCTCTATACCGAGACCAATATGACCAACAATATCGCCATACAGAGGCCAAAAATCCCCATACTGCACACCGAGACCAGTATTACCAATAATACCGCTTAAGGCCAGGACTGGGACTAAATAGCAGCCGACTTTCAATATCAGCCCCTAATATGTGTAAAAATAGCAGAGTGCCATGTGAGATGTGGCAAATTTTACTTTACTTGGTCACAGTGGAAACATCTAACCACATAGTGAGGGACAATGGTATATCACCAATATACAAGTGCTAAAATAACCAATAATACCGCCATACAGTGACCATATGACGATAAGACACCAGTTTTTCGTTGGAAAAGTATTGTCTCGCTGCAGACCACATAGATCAGACACAGTCATAGGGAAAATACGTAACAATTCAAGAGAACCTGCCACCTCTTCTGTATCAATAAATTGCACCACACAAACACTCTATGGAGGCGAGGCCTTCATCAGACATTTTCAGGAGGAATAGCTGAGGAACATCAAAGCACAGCTTTGTAAGTAACGTTATTCCAGAATTGTTCTCTCTTAGATTCAGGGACTCAAAGGGAGTTGACATTCTCTATTCTTCTCCTGACAACCAAGACTTTTTCGTCCCTCATGTCTGTAGCCAATCCCAGCCTTTAGAGCCCCGGACCATAGTAAAGAAAATTATTCAGACCAGTCATTTGATTGTTTAGAAAGGGTTAATAGCATTGCATTGTAGGAAGCAAAGGGTAGAAAGTGCTGCTCTTCTGGCAGCCAATTAGCCATAATTACACAGTTAAATAGTACAGCCTGTCACCTCTGCATTCAGCTCTGTGTTCTGCTCTGGTTATGAGTTTGTAAGCCACACAAGACTGTATTTGTTGATTTCAGTTATTTTTTGTGTCTTTTGACAATGTTGTGTCAACTGTTATTTACATGTTCATTACATGTTAACTGCCCAATTCTTTAATAAAGATTGTTTAAAGAGTTTGTAAGCGGTTGAAAAAAGTGGAACCCTGTCTATCTGCCGGCGATAGATAGGGCAGGCTGGGTTGAACACCTCACTCACTGAAAGAACAGCAAGCCTAGGGCATTAAGGGAAGGAATGAGCCATTGTGATACAGAGACAAAAAGAGGCAGGTGACAGCATGTCAACGGTGATACAGTTAGGTAGTTTGGGGGACTGCTGAAGAGAGTAATGGACAATTGGAGACGACAGAGAGTGCCGGTACACCATACAACTACCACCACTATCTCTACTACTCCACACATCATCCGCCATACAGCATATTACACCTGCAATTTCACAAGCTTCTCCATTGCCGACAATTGCTGATAACAGGGAGCAACAGACAGTCACCCGTTCTATACTTATTCTCTGCAAGACTCATCAAGGAGCCAAATTACACAGTTAAATAGTACAGCCTGTCAGCTCTGCATTCAGTTCTGGGTGTGTACATGGACAAAGGTTTGTAAGCAGCAGAAAAAAGGGGAACCCTGTCTATCTGTCGGCAATAGGTAGGCCAGGCTGGGTTGAACACCTCACTCACAGAATGAATAGCAAGCCTAGGGCACCAAGAGAGGGAGTGCGCCATCTGTGACACAGAGACAGAGAGAGGCAAGTGAGAGTGTTTCAACGGTGATACAGTTAGACAATTTGGGGGACTGCTGAAGAGCGTAATGGACATTTGGAGAAGACACAGAGTGCCGGTACACGATACTACTATTACCACTATCTCTCCTACTCCACCCATCATCCGCCATACATCATATTGCACCTGCAATTTCACAAGCTTCTCCATTGCCGGCAATTGCTGATAACAGGGAGCAACAGACAGTCACCCGTTCTATACTTATTCTCTGCAAGACTCATCAAAGAACTTTAGAAGTAACTTCCCCCAGCTAACCCTAATGACATGACCCCTGTCATGACAACTACGCAGACGAGTCCCTCACTCCGTTCTCTAAGCTTGGCTCATAGCAAATTATGTGCCCCCTTACATCAGAGGTTGATTAGTGTCCTAGGCAAAGGCCTGCTTTCACCGAACCCTTGTGCCAAACTCAGACTCGCACCTATCAGACATTTTTGGCCTAATCTATGGACATGTCATAAATGTGTGAGGTGGGGAAGAGAGGAAGCCAAAGAGCCCAACAGGAAGTAAAATACATGGGAGAACGATAACCCCTTCGGGTTGCAGCCATTTCCAGATTGTTGGTGTTCGTTTTTCCCTCCCCACCATCCAAGAGCCAGAACTTTTATATTTTTCTATCTACATAGGCATATGTAGAATTATTTGTGGGACAAGATACACTTTTTAATGGTGCCATTAAGCAAAATATACAGTATCTCGTAAAAGTGAGTACATCCCTGACATTTTTGTGAATATTGTATTATATCTTTCCATGGGACAAACATCTGGCAACAAAAGTGAGTACACCCCTAAGTGAAAATGGACAAATTTTGTCCAAAGTGTCAATATTTTGTGTGGCCACCATTATTTTCCAGCACTGCCTTAACTCTCTGGGGCATGGAGGTCACTAGAGCTTCACAAGTTGCAGCCACTGGAATCCTCTTCCTCTCCTCCATGATGACATCACGGAGCTGGTGGATGTTAGAGACCTTGTGCTCCTCCATCTTCCGTTTGAGGATGCCCCACAGATGCTCCATAGGGTTTAGGTCTGGAGATGCTTGGCCAGTACAGCACCTCTACCCTCATTCTCTGTAGCAAGGCAGTGGTGGTTTGGAGGTGTTTGGGGTCGTTATCATGTTCAATACTGCCCTGCGGCTCAGAAGGTAGGGGATCGTGCTCTGCTTCACAATGTCACAGTACATGTTGGCATTCATGGTTCCCTCATTGAACTGTAGCTCCCCACAGCCGGCAGCACTCATGCACCCCAAACCACCACCATGCGTGACTGTAGGCAGACACACTTGTCTTTGTACTCCTCACCTGGTTGCTGCCATACATGCTTCACCATCTGAACCAAATAGGTTTATCTTGATCTCATCAGACACAGGACATGGTTCCAGTAATCCATGTCCTTAGTCTACTTGTCTTCTGCAAACAATGGCGAAACTGCTCCCCCGCCCCACACTTTCATGGCCCAATGCTAAAAAAACTACGGAACACCTGTGCGCCCAAAGTGCACAATACACCCGTAGATGAGGGGTGTTGAATCCAAAATGGGGCGACCCCTGGAAGGTTTCACCTGTTCTGCTACTTTGGGGGCTTTGCAAATGCAACATGGCACCCACCAAAATATGCATCCCATAAGCCAAATAGCACTCCCTCTCTTGTACACCCTGACATGCACCCAAACAGCAGTTTACACCCACATGTAGGGTATTGCCGAACTTGGAAGAAATTGTGTCACAAAATTTTAGGTGCTTTTCTTCCAGGATTCTTTGTAAAAATGAAAAGTTTTCAGCTAAATTTGCAGATTGTTTGGAAAAAAATATTTTTTTCATTTTCACAGCCTAATTCTACAAAAATTAGTGAAACACCTGTGGGGTCGATTTACTCACTACACCTTGGGATATATTCCTTAAGGGGTGTTGTTTCCAATATGGGGTCTTTTTAGGGGTGTTTATTAGGTTTTAGCACCCTAGGGCGTCCACAAACCTGAAATGGCGCCTACAGAAAATTGTATTGAAAATGAGATCCCAGAGTCCGATAGGGGGTCCTCCTATTCTGGGGCTTGTGGTTGAGCCAAATAATGCATAGGGCCACATATGGGATATCTCTGAACACAGCACAATCTGGGGAATGGATGTTGAGTTGCATTTACCTGATCACATTTACCGTATTCTTGTAAATAATAGATAAAAATTGAAAATCTGCAAAAAAAAAAAAAAAAATTACATTTTGAAATTTCACCTCCACTTTGCTTTCATTCCTGTGAAACACCTAAAGGGTTAAAAAAAAAAAAAAAAAACTTCCTAAATGCTGTTTTGAATACTTTAAGGGGTGTAGTTTCTTAAGTGAAGTCATTTATGGGGGTATCTAACATACAGGCCAATCAAAGTGACGTCAGAACTGGACCGGTCCCTAAAAAAAATGTATATTGCAAATTTTCTAGAAAATGTGAAAATTTACTACTAAATTTCTAAGCCCCCTAATGTCGTAAAAAATAAAAAGATATTTAAAAAATGATGCCAATCTACAGTAGACATATGGTAGATGCTAGTTATAAACATATTTTTGTAGTGGAATAAAATACCTAAATTTTTTTTATTTTAAAAATGTTTTTTTAAAAAAATTTTTTTTTT